>JXCR01130662.1:65000-76841 GCA_002079205.1 Phalaenopsis hybrid cultivar
ACTTCAGCACCCAAACAATAGGACCAAATTGGAGATTTTAATTTGTCACTCTAAAATCTCCAATTCTACGCCCGATAATATTATATCCCTATTTATTTGCACCCAACTTCCAAGGGCTTTGACCTCCCTAAATCTTGGATGTAATCTTCACTTTAGTTGTAAAACTCAACATATTTTAACAAATCAATTGGTCAGATTGAAAGTAAATTAAGATCAAAGTGAAAAGACTATCACAATTTCTTAAACATTTTCATGGCTTCACTAATTCAAATCACCATTTCACAAATCTCGAGACAAGGAGAAAGACAGAAAACTACTCAGATCACATTGGGAAAACACAACAAAACTCGGAGTTCATATATAAAATCAAAGTCATAGAAACTACAAGTAAATAACTTTTCTCTAATTTCTCCCCAAGAACACTCCTCGAAGTTTCTCTGAATCTCTTCTTTTCTTTACAACACACAGAATTCCTCTTCGAAGTAGCAAGGAGGAAGAAATCTCTCACTTTCCCTCCACTCTTACAATCTCTCAAAGAATTCCTCACAATTTTGGCACTCTAGTAAATTTTCTATACACTAATGAAACCTCTCTAACCTCCAAGACCTTTCTAACATCCAGGACCTCCCTAATTTTCGGCCAAAATCTTCTTTTAAAGTTGTGGATGAGATTTCCCAAGAGTTGCCTAAGCATCCCTTCAAAATTTGGCCTTATCCAAAGTTTGATTGAGCATAACCGCCGACCTCACCGTCGATGGCCTCGAGGGCGCCCTCGGCGGACCTTCATAATGAATTAATTCTGGAGTATCGGGAAAATCTCGACGTCGGCGCCCTAGTTCAATTCTGCACATTTTGGTCCTTTTCGCTCCAAATTCTCTATTTTTGTATCTTTTTGCTCAAATGACCCTAATTCATCATTCCTATAACAAAACATCAAAAATACCTTTCTTTAAAGTACAATATCATCAAAAACAGTATAAAATATGTATGAAAATCTCAACATATTTTCTTCTGGTCAATGATGATTGATGATACTTGGTGGTAATTGACTTTTAGTTCTCTAGTTGAGTTCTAATTTAATTCTCAATGCTCTCTTCTTCCTTTTCATACAAAGATTGATATTATATTTAAAAGTTGATTTTCTTTTGATAAATTTAGGTAAAATTCAAAACACTCCATTGGACGCACATGCTAATTACTTTGATAATAAGTTATTCTTTCAACATTTAAATGTCTTAATAGCTTCATATTTGAATAGGCATATGCTTGTTAGATTGCTCTCATCAAGATAATTAAATTGATTATAGCAAGGAAAATTTGGAGATCAATTGACCATTCAATTAATTTATAGGCATTTACATATACTTCAAGTGCTTGACTTAGGCTCATTAATTTGAACTCATATTGAATCAATTTTTGTGTCATCATATTTTTATTTTTATGGTTCAAATTAACTAAAAAAATTGTTGAAATATAAGCTCAGATAATCTTGAATTTGATTCTCAAAGTTTTTTTATTTAAAATACATTGAGATAAGTGCTTAATCATATGAATTCTTTGGTAATATATGAAGAATAATAATGTGAAATGAAAGTTTTAATTAAGGCTAATAAAAAGATCTATTAATATTTATTAAATGCCAAAAACATGTGTAAACTTCCAAATTATTAGAGATCATGCAAATGAATGCACTTGCAAGTAAAATATGAAAAGTATTAATTTTTTGTTAGGAGGAAAAGACAAGGAGGTAGAACTTTTAAAGGTACATAAATGATACTCATCTACTACAAAATAAGGAACAAGTATGAGTAAATAATTTTCTAATAGCATCTTCTTACTTCAGTATGGAAAAACAAAGAAAAAGAGAGAGTAAGTTTTAAACTTAATTGAACCATAACATGTGTGGTTTACATGTAGGCTCCATTCATGAGGATAGTGATAGTGTTCTACACCATTTGTTCTTTGGTTAGATGACCATATTCAATCCCATTTTATTAATTTGATAAAGACACTTATCACATCCTAATGTAAATCAAACAAGATAAGTAGCATCCCAGTCAAACTTTAGTGTTAATTCTTCGTCCACACTGGAAGTAGTTCTATGTCCACACTAGGCGTGATATTTTCTCCAATACAGGAGGATTGGGGCAATTAACTTTTTTAACCAAACCTTTTCTCTTCTTAAATGCTATTTCGGTGATCCCTTACATGTTTAATCAACTAAGCTTCTATTTTTTTTGTTTTGTGTGGATGTGCATAGGATTAGAATCCCTCTATGGAGTTGGATATGATTTACATATTTTTTCTTTTATTGTGTTTTGACATCTAATTCCAAATAATTTTTAACATTAGGAAATAAAGAAAAATATAAATTTTTTAATTACCAACACTTTAATTGATTAGTTCACATCTTATAATTTGTATTTCTCTAATTATAATTCAATTTTAATATGCATATAAATTTGTATTTTATTTTTATTGAATTTTAATATGCATATAAATTTGTATTTTATTTTTATAACTAATTATTATGTTGATAAATGTTGAAATTCAGAATAATGCTGAATAAAGTGGAATACTTGATTGTTTCATTGATATGAACGAAGTTTAAATAATTTTTACAAGAATCCTATAATAGGAAAAATAATAAAAAACAAATAATATGAAAGGAAAGATATATCACCTAATATCTCAAATAATCAATTCATATTAATTATTAGGAGATATAAGAAATAACATGATATAGGAAAACAAATAATTCCTAATCCAAGGAAATAAATATAAAATAGAAAAGAAAATATATCCTTAATTCTAAGGAAATAATTTATTCATCATAATTTCTTACATGAATAAATTATTTACTATTATAAATCCTAACACTCCCCATCAAGTTTGGAATGTATGTTAATAATTCCTAACTTGCTGAGTAGTATCGAGAATTGAGAAGAGTTTAATGGTTTTGTGAAAATGTTCGCCAACTCTTCTAAAGTAGACACATGAGTCAACTTTATTATTCCTTTTTGAACTTTCTCCCGTATGAGATGACAATCAATCTCGATGTGCTTTGTTTGCTGATGATATAATGGGTTCGAGGTGATGTGAAGTGCTACTTGATTATCACAAATTAAAATGACAAGATGTGAATGCATGATCCCCAAATCCTGCAGAATTGCTCTTAGCCCAATAATCCGTAGCAAGTAGCAGCCATGGACCGATATTCAGCTTCTGCACTAGAATGTGATACTGTGGTCTGTTTCTTGGTTTTCCAAGAAATTAATGAACTCCTAAAGAAGATACAATACCCAGTAACTGATCTTCGAGTGTCACGACACGTGGCCTAATTTGCATCACAAAAGACATTTAGTTGGGTTGAGCTTTCTGATGAGAGGAAAATTCCTTGTCCTGCTATCTGTTTTACATAACATAGAACACGATGGGCTGCTTCTAAGTGTGGCACTCGTGGCTTGTGCAGAAATTAACTTAATATATGAACTGCATATGCCAAGTCAGGACATGTGATAATCAAGTAGATCAATCTCCCAACTAGTTTTCGGTATTATGATGGATCACTGATGTATTTTCCTTCTGATTTGCTAAGAGATAAGTTTTGTTCCATAGAGAAAGTGACTAGTTTTACACTGAGGTACCCGACATCCTTGAGTATTTCAAGAGCACACTTTCATTGTAAAAGCACAATACCTTTCTGGGATCATGCAACCTCAATACCAAGGAAATATTTTAATTGTCCAAGGTCCTTTAATTTGAATTAAATTTTGAAATATTTTATTTAAGTCGTTCCCTAGATTGATGAAATAAGGGTGATGAATTAACCATTCTGGGAACGAACGAACAAGGAATAGTCTACCTTTGATTGTATAAAATTGACTTGCTTTAGAGCAGTGGAAAGCTTTATGAAACATTGTTGTAAAGCTTGCTTGAGACCATATAATGATTTATGGAGTTTACAAACTCGAGTCTCCCCCTTTCGTCCAAGGATAGGAGGTAGCGACATATATACATCTTCGTCGAGTCCCCATGCAAGAAAAGATTATTGACATCTAGTTGGTGAAGATTGACAAACCTAAAAATTACCTACTTTTTCATATATATTTATGCTCAATTTTAATGATTTTTAATGATATTACATTTTAAAGGAATGTATTTTGCATATTTTTTATTTCAGGTACAAGAAATGGACTTTTGGAGAAAATGAAATAAAAATGGTGCAATTTGGAGTTAAAATGAGCAAGAAAGAAAATTTTGACTTGGCACATTTCGACACTTCTTCTTATGCTTAATATTATTTAGATTTCTCACATGTTTTTGAATGAAATTACACTTTAAAGAAATGTTGTTTTCATGCTTATTTTGTAGGTATATCTGGTAGGAGCAAAACACAACTGAAACAGGGTGAAACGAAGCTAAAACAGAGCAACATGGTGGAGCTGATACAGAGTGGTGCCTGAGGCACCAAACTGGCGCCAGAGATGATATAAGATGGATTAATGCGGTTTGAAAAAATTTTTGAGCGGATTTTGAAGGCTAAGAATGATTCAAATGCTTCATGAAGTGATTCAATGCATCTAGACACTTTAGAAGGCTCTTTAATGAAAGGATATGTATCTTGAATGAATGGACATGTCTTTTGGGATTCAAAAGGTGTGACTTTTGGAGAGAATTTGGGAGAGAATTTTGAATACTTTTTAAAAGGAGGCAGCCTTAAATTAAAAAGGAGAGGAGTCTAGGGCATGAGTGTGGCATAAGAGTGAGAGGAAGACTTTGAAGAAGAGAGGACTTTATTCTAGGGTTGTAAGAGGAGAGGGAAGGTGATATATTTCTTCTTCATTACATTTCTAGAAAAGAATTAAGTGTGATTTTAAAGAGAGAAATTTCTTAAAAGGAACTTTCAGAGATTTTCTTGGGAAGGATTGTGAGATAAGTTGTGTTCTTTTCTTTCTTTATTTTGTAAACTAGTTTTTATATATAAAATCCGTGTTTTGTCGTATCCTTCTACTAAATTCTGAGTAGTCTTCTCTATCCTTCTCCCTACAATGAGATTTAGTTTTGTGAAGAATTGATTTTATTTTATACAGTTTTAAATGTCAATAATTTGTGACGATTTCAACTTTGATCTTCATTTTCTTTTTGATTTGGCCAATTGAAAGGTTAAAATGTGTTGAGGAACATATGATACAAAATAACTATGATTTCTAGAACATGATGAGATTCACATTCAATTCCATGGGTGAGGATGTTATCCATAGGGTTGAATGCAAATAAATAGGTAAATATACTTTGTTGGATGTTGAATTAGAGATTTTAAGGTGACAGATTAAAATCCCCAATTTAGTCTAGTTGATTGGAAACTAATGCGAGATTGTTAGCNGTTGGACAAAGGTATGAAAAAAATTTTAAAGTTATATACTACGCTAGTAAAACTCTTAATGATGCACAAATTAACTATACTGTTATTAAAAAAGAGTTACTAGCTATTGTGTATGCTTTAGATAAATTCAGATCTTATTTAATTGAAGCTCCATTGTGTATGCTTTAGATAAATTCAGATCTTATTTAATCAGAGCTAAATGTGTTGTTCATACTGATCCACTAGTAAAACTCTTAATGATGCACAAATTAATTATACTGTTACTGAAAAAGAGTTACTGGCCCTATGCTTTAGAAAAATTTAGATTTTATTTAATTGGAGCTAAATGGGTTGTGCACGCTGATCACTCTGCTATTAAATATCTAATGAAAAGAAGGATGCCAAACCAAGGTTGATTAGATGGATACTTTTGATGAAGAATTTGATCTTGTGGTTATTAATAGAAAGGTAACTGATCATTTGTTAAGATTAGAAAATCATGAATTATTTGACACCGATAATGAAATTACAAACGATTTCCCTAAAGAACAACTTTATAATATTAATGAGTGGAAAATACCATGGTATGCTGATATTGTTAACTATATTGTAAGTGATATTTTGCCAACTATGCTGATATTGCAACAACAAAGCAAATTCATTCATAATGAAAAAAACATATTTTTGGGATGAGTTTTATTTATATAAATAATGTAAGCATCTGACTATTAGAAGATGTGTACCTTGTGAAGAAACTGAGCTGATCATTCAGAAATGTCATGATTCTGAATTTGGAGGATATTTTGGGATTAATAAAACTGCTTATAAAATTTAACAAGCTGGATTTTATTGGCCTACTATCTTTAGAGATGTTTATAGATATATAAAAACTTGTGATCGATCTTAACAAGTAGGCAATATATCTAGAAGAAATGAAATGCCTCTGAATTTCATGTTAGAAGTTGAAATCTTTAACTTTTGGGGATTAGATTTTATGGGACCATTTATTCCTTCATTTGAGAACTTATATATATATATTAATTGCAGTAGATTACATTTCCAATTGGATTGAAGCGTAAGCTTTACCTCATTGTGACGCTAAAAGTTTTTCTAGGTGTTTAATGAAAAATATTTTTAGTAGATACATAATGCCTAGAATGATTATCACTAATGGAGGATCCTATTTTAGGAATAAATATATTCAGAGATTGGCAGAGAAGTTTAAAATTATTCATAGAATCTCTACTGCCTATCATTCTCAAACCAGTGGGTTAGCCAAAGTTTCTAATAGAGAGATTAAACAAATACTTGAAAAGACTGTAAACCCTAGTAGAGTAGATTGGTCCACTAGACTGGATACCGCATTGTGGGCTTACAGGACTGCTTATAAGGCTCCTATTAGAATGACTCCTTACAGACTGATTTTTGGAAAAAACTTGTCACTTACCAGTGGAATTGGAGCATAAAGCATATTGGGCGATTAAAGAATTCAATTATAATTCGAAAGATGCTGGTAATAAGAGATTGTTACAGTTAAATTAATTGGAAGAATTAAGGAATGAATCTTATGATAATGACAGAATTTATAAGGAAAAACTAAAGTTATGGCATGATCGGAAGATTAACCAAAAGAACTTTGAATCAGGATAAGAAGTTTTGCTTTACAACACTAGGCTAAAGTTATTCCCTTAGAAATTGAAGTCCCTTTGGTTAGGACCCTTTACTGCGACTAAAGTTTATACTTACGGAGCTGTGGAGATTTAAGATCAAAAAATTGGAAATAGATTTAAAGTAAATGGACATAGATTAAAACCGTATTTTGAGGGTAAAAGACCAATTAAAGAGTTTTTAATGATCAGTCAACCTGAATGACACTTAAATAGGTCGGGTTGACGACATTAAACCAAACGCTTTATGGGAGGCAACCCATAATTATCTTTAATTTTATTGCAATTATAGTAGTTTTTATTTGAAATTATCATTAGTTTATGGTAGTATTGAACTCTACTACTCTTATTTACCCTTGAATCATCATAAAACTTGGATCCATAGAGAAAAATTGGAACGCATTCGGACCAGAGCGAAACTGTGTAATTTTTGCTTTGGGCGTCGATGGCACCCTCGACGCCACCGACAGTGGGTTTTTCCTGAGAGTACAGGCAAAATAAATACAAAAGCTCGTTGATGGCCCCCTCGACCCCGCCAACGGCGAGACCGGCGAGATGGCGGTTTCTCGAGTTTGAATGGCGGTTTTTAGCAGTTTTTAGGCGGGAGTTACCCTTTTAAACTCCCATATTCGATTCCTAAGTCATATCTCCCCCAAAAATGAAGTGAAACTCCACCAAATTCATTCTTATGACATCTAATTCCCCTGATAATCCTAGAATGCAAGTTTTCAATCGACAAAAGTTTATTAGTGCGGAAGCGCAGCGAATCTTCAAGAAGTTACTGATGAAGAAAAGATTGATCAAGGAACGAAGATTCGTAAGTCACAGATTGAATAATCCCTCAACAGAAATTGAAGAGATGATAGTGCGACCAAGATGGGAAGTGCTATGTTATACTACCGCTGTCGTGGTTGTTCCTCTTGTAAAGGAATTTTATGCAAATTTGCACGAAATCAACCAGGGAGTCGTTTATGTGCGAGGTAGATGGATCACTTTCACTCTTGCATGGATCAATGAAATATACATGATTGAGAACATTCCTGTCTGCCACTATTCCAACTTTGTCCCAACAAGAAACCAGATGAATGAAATTTACCAATATTTAACGGACGAAACTGACGACTAGGAAATGAGAGAGAATGGGTATGTTAGTTTTTTTGCAACACTCCTAAATCCTGTTTCAAAACACTAACACTTTTTTATTTCTGTGAAACTGTTACCGACAATGAAGATTGGTAAAGTTTCTAAAGAAAGTGTTATTTTGAATTACTGCATCCAAAGGGGACTGTCGATCGATATTGGCTCAATAGTTGTGAAGTTGGTTTTGGGCCTGATCGTTCATGCATCAACTTATTGGCTTGGACACCCTTCCATAATTTTCTCACTTTGCAGTTAGTTCCAAGTGTCCTACGAAAATTGAGAAAAGGTACTTCAACCTTGGAAGACTTTGGACACAACTGAAAGATTCCCAGCTTTTGAAGATGAAAATGACATGGCCATTATAGTAGATCAATCATCTCAGAAAAAAATTGGGAAAAGGTACTGCTACCTTGGAAGGCTTTGGATCCAACTGAGAGATTCTCAGTTTTTGAAGATGAAAATGACATGGCAATTATAGTACTAGCTTTTGAAGATGAAAATGACATGGCCATTATAGTAGATCAATCATCTCAGAATTCACTGCTAGTTTAACCCTTAATTCTTGATAAGACTCTGGTGATACTGCACAGAATCAAGAATTTGGAGAAGGAGGTACAAAATGTCATGAATGCAATTAATAATATCTCCATTTTCTTCGATCATCTAGACTGGAGAATGAAAGAACATTTTGATCACTCTGAACATTTAGACGATAGTTTGATATGTCTGATGAGAAGGATGAAATTGATAGAAGAGGATTCTGCTGAAGAATTTCCATTCTAACCCTTCTATAACATCTTCGTTCATGTGCAATCAATAGGTGATTTCAGAGGAGAATCTAATATTGAATCTGATGAATAGTAGATTTATATTACTTTCTGTCTATCTATGTAATTTGGTTTAAACTTTGTATTTGCTTTACTTTAGAATTATGCTTTTAGATCTCTGTATATTTGAGACTAAGCATAGGATGTTTTGTTTTCAACATTTTGAGTGTTGTGGCTTGGATTGCCACGCTGAATCAATGTGTTGAGTTTGAGAAAATACCAAATTTAGGTGTGTTATGTAACGTATATTGTACCCCTTGGAATTTATATGTAAATGTGATGTTTTGTGTTGTGAAAGTTTATTTGTGATAGGCACAACATTTAACCACTTAAAATTATGTCTATAATGATTGAAAGGATGTCGTTAAGGCTTGGAATTGATAAAAATTGCAAAAATCTGGGAATTGAACCAAAATCAATAGAGCCCGCCAACGGCGCCCTCGACAGCATCGACGATGGATTTTTCCCGAGTGTTTTGTTTAAATTTTAATAGAGCGCGTTGACGGCACCATCAACCCCGCCGATGGTGAAATCACAAAAAAACACCTTTTACCGTGATTTTGACCAGTCAACCGCCACTATTCATCATCCCCTTCCTCCTAAAAATGCAATTTTTGATCTAGAGCTTGAGAGATCTTGGATTTGGGGCTATTTGAAGACTTTTTGACACCAGATTTGATCATCTCTAGGTAAGAGCTTCACTCCAAGTTAAAAATATTTGATTTTCACCAAATTTCTTCCACATTGAGGAGATCTGAAAAACTTGAGAACGTGAAGAAAATATTGGGAAGAAATTCATGGAACTTAGTTTTCAACTCTTAGAATTACTTTTGGAAGCCATTATTTGCATATTTGAAATATATTTCAGAATTTTTCTATGATTTGATTAGATTGAAATGACTCCACGTCAAAAGAGACAAATTGAGTTCAACGACTCTCTCTTCATCAATGCAATGGCTCAATCAAGATTTACTTCAGTATTAAAAGGAAAGAAGTGTATACAAGATCGAGTTTTTGAGAGCCCGGGAGGAGAGATTGAACGAGTTATTGCCGAGCGGAGGTGGAAAAACTTTTGTTACACCACCAAGAAAGCTGATGCAAATATTGTGAAGGAGTTCTACGCCAACGTAATCTATTCTGAAGATGGAATTATTCAAGTGCGGAGATTTTCTGTTTAATTTAATGCCGCCCGCATCAGCACCTTTTAAGAACTCCTAGACTCTTTATAACTGACACTATGAATCCTTCAGTACAATGGAAGACCCCTGAATGATGTGATCAACTTTCTCATTGATGGGAAAGGAACGTGGAAGATTAAACAACGAGAACGGGTAAATTTTTCTACTTCAATGCTGAATGCCACCTCTAAGGCGTGGCACTATTTTATTTCCTCTACTCTGTTACCGACTTATCACCATAGTGAGGTAACTAGAGATAGAGCTATTCTGAATTTCTGTATTCAGAATAATAGAAATATAAATGTGGGGAGAATTATTTTTAAGAATATATTGACTACGGCAAGGAGTGAAACAAGTGGAGGTCTAGGACATCCTGGCCTTATTTATGCACTTTGCCAACTTTTTGGAGTGGAAACTGGAGCTGAAGAATGGGTTTACCCTATGAAACCCATTAGTAAGGCCAATTTAAAAACTTACGAATCCCATGAGAAATGGAGAACTGGAAGTAGGAGTCAAGAACCTTCTACTAGTAGAGATGTCCCCTCTACAAGTTATGACCTTCCACCTTCTAGTTCCCTTACCCTAACTGACTTCATGAATGAGTTGACCTTACAGCGGAAGAGCATAGAGTTAATAAATGAAATGATTAGAGGTTAAGAACGTCGATATGATTATGATAGTGAGTACCTTCAGAGGCATTCAAATTTATATGTAGCTTATTACGAAGCTCAGGCCTGACACTATAGAGGTGAGCTTGATCTTAATTTCCCTGAGTGCCCCTGATATACTCAATATTAGCCCGATCCACCTGCTGATCAAGGAGATGAAGACATAATTTGGGATTTTCATATTTGAATGTAATTGATGTACTTGTATTTGTACTTTTATTTTTGTGATCTTTTGTAATAAAAATGGATGTTTATGTGTATTTGGACTTTCATTTTTATTATTATATTGTACTTGGATAATTTTTAATTTCTGCTATAAAGTTAGTGTGGTAGTTAAATTTGCATGAGTAGTATAATAGATGTTGAGTAGTATTTTGTGGATTGTAATGTAATGTGATTTTTATTTTCGCATTTTAATTGTAATTGTTTTGTGTAGTATTGTGGTTGTGTTAGGAAATATTGTGATTGTTTAATGTTTTAGTTTTATACTTATTTGTTTTATTTAGTATTGTAATTGTGTTAGGAAATGTTGTGCTTGTTTAATGTTTTAGTTTTATACTTATTTCAAAATTTCATAAAAATTTCTTTAATGATTTATATGTGTAGAAAGCGTCTAATATTATAGACCAGGTGAAGTAAGTGTTAGGAAATATTGTGCTTATTTAATGTTTTAGTTTTATACTTATTTCAAAATTTCATTACCCAGAAATTCCTCTAATAAATTATGTGTAGAAAGCTACTAATGTTACAGACCAGGTGAAGTAGAAATTTCGAGAAGGCCTGCAAAAATTTTAGAATGATGAAAATGCCTAAAATACTGAGGTATGATTTATATTTAGAGTTTTTCTTTCCACCAGTATCATTTTATATTGAAAAATTTAAGTTTGGGGGAGGGAAGAAAAAGATTGGCTATTAGATGTCCTCAATTTAATTATTTTCAAAAATTATTTATATGATTTTATGTAGTGAATTTAATTTAGGTAACTATATTTTGTAG
>JXCR01130662.1:93442-131307 GCA_002079205.1 Phalaenopsis hybrid cultivar
TTAATAAAGCATTTAAAAAAAAATTATATGAATGTTAACATGTTATTTTATGAATATTAAGATGTTATTTTATGCACAAATATTTAAGCAATAAAGAGTTCATCATATTAAAAGCACTTGAAATTGGACTGAAAAACTATAAGGAACTAACAAGTCCAATTCCTACAAATTTATTCTAATTAATGGTTTTTAGTCTTGATGATTTTAAATTGTTGAGACAAAATAAATTAGGATGTAATTGGACTATGAATTGACTGAATCTAATCGAACGGAAACTTGGAGTAATCTAGCTACAGGAGCCAATCCCAACCGTTCCATCCACACGAATGCCCACACATAGAGAAAGAAAGTGAGAATTGTTGAGCTCTATACAACTCCCAATGGTCAAGAAAAATTATGTTTTAATATTGTATGAATATTCAACACATTACGTGAAAACCCAAGAATAGGTAAAATCACAGAGCTGGGCTCATTCCAAGTAATTCACTATATAGTTAAAATTGTAGAGTTTCTCTTCTTTTCTATTGAGAAAATGAGATTACAATATATTCATCTTTTTATTATTGCAATTGGGTTTATCGAACAACAATGTTCATTGAGTTAAGAATGCCATATTGTACTATCCTAGAGATAATATTCAGGTAATAACTACCTCGAGATAATCATCAGGCAAAAATAGGAGTAGTTGGGCTATAACAATCATTGATGATGATTGATGGTAGTTGGTGGTCCTTGACTTTTAGTTCTTTAGTTGAGTTCTAATTTAATTCTCAACGCTCTCTTCTTCCTTTTCATATGAAGATTGAGATTCTATTTAAAAGTTGATTTTTTTTATTTTGATAAATTTAGGTAAAATCCAAAACACTCCATTTACATGCTAATTATTTTGATAATAAGTTATTCTTTCAACATTTAAATGTCTTAATAACCTCATATTTGAATAGGCATATGCTTGTTNAGAGCATGAAAAGAGAAAATAGTAGGGAGATTCTATGTGTACGTAAGTGAGTGAGAATTACTTGTATTTTGTGAGAGTTAATTAAAGTGATTTCATTGTAGAGGAATGATCGTTATGGAGCAAAAAGAAAATTGTATTTGGTTCGATCATTGTTCTTTTTTGTAAACTTTAATTTCTTTCAATGAAGTTTGCTTTGTTTTCTTTCCACATTTTTAGGAACAAAGAGATTTATGCTTCTTTGATTTGGTAGTGTATGATTTTTATTCAATCAATTAGATCTTCCTAAGGCTAACTATTAGGATTTTAATTTTAAGTTGGTGTGTTAACTTCTCAAAATTAATAAACTTTCAAATTGGCCACTTAAAAAGTTAAATCCTCTCGTGATTTATGAAAATTGACTGTGGGTAGAAAAGTATTTAAGCTAACACTCAATCACTTATTAGAATAGGAACATTTCCATTAGGAGATTGCAATCACATAGAGGAAAGAGGAATCTTATGAAACTTTGTAGGGCTAAGAGAAACTTAACTACAATAGGAGGCTCCAACGCTTCCTATGTCCACAAATAGAGTTAGTAATTATCCCTGACTCTCAACATTAAATTTGGGAGATTTGTTGGTAGAATATTAAGGATTCACAAAATCTAATTTAAAGAGGTGTGATTTTCATATTGGAGAACACTATCTTATTCAATTTGCTTTGGCAAAATCAGTTAGATACTTTCAAAACTTTTAGTACATTAACCTAGACTTATAGTAAGTAAATTAGTAATATAACTTATTTGAAAATTAATAAAGTTCCTTATAATATCATTAATTATAATTCAAATATGTATATTATTTGTTCAACACATATACTTATATGATTCTTGTGCTTCACAATACTTTGGAGGGATCATAGATCCAAGCGGTATGGGTTTCAACAAAACTTTAATTTTATCTCTCAAAGAAACTATAAGTAATTAAGTTAATAACATCACCTGAAACTCCATTAAAATGTCTTACAAATTTCTTAGAAATTAGTACTGTTAGTTTGGATTATATATAATTAAACTCTAAAACTATGAATTTTGTTCATCTAGACAATTCAAAATTTTTTGGCTTCGTTGTGTAATGGTTTAGTGTACTACATATTTTAAGGATATGTTATAGTCCCTTACAATTTTAGGTTGATCTACTTTATTTGGTTGGTTTGCCATGGTTTGATTGCATTGTTGAGTTCATTTTTTTTAAGAAAAAAATTTAATATATTTTTTATTTTTTGTGGTCAAACAATAATAGAACTATGTTGTCTACTCTACATATATAGTAATATAATACCCAATTATAAAAACAACACAACAATAATAGCACAATAAGTAATGAACAAGCTCAAACACAAACATGCAATTTTTTTTTAAATAAAGCTACAAAAAAAAAACTAATACAATGAACTTAAAAATAGGGATATCAAAATGATAAAAACAAAATAATTTACTTAATTAAAAATAGACATAACAAAATTTGAGTTAAAAATAAGGCGATTGAACTAATATTAACTTAACCAATTGATGCTCAAATCCTTAATAATTAAGATAAAAATATGGCTGATTAAAATATAAGCATGTTTACATGCTGCACAAGTAATATAGAGTGAATAAAATATCAACCTCATTAGAATCAAACTCAATATTCAGATAAGTTAGTGATTAATTTAATTTTTCCATACCTTTTTCCAATAATCTAACTTTAAAAANGAGCATGTTTACATGCTGCACAAGTAATATAGAGTGAATAAAATATCAACCTCATTAGAGTCATACTCAATATTCAGATAAGTTAGTGATTAATTTAATTTTTCCATACCTTTTTCCAATAATCTAACTTTAAAAAGTTAAAATGAAAGATTTATTAGTAAGATTATAAGAATGGAAAGGTTTTAAATAATTGTATATTTAACTTACCCAAAATTCTATCAATTTAATCATAGCTTTCTATGAGTATTCTAATTTTTATAAATCACATGTGATTTGAAAAAGATGTATGGCCAATGCACCAACTCAATAAATTTGGAAAGCAATTTGAATATTACACTAACATTAGATGCTTAACTCAAAAAATGATGAATTAGTAAAATTTTAGTTACAATTCCAAAGCATAAGCATAATTCATACTCATATTGAAATCAACACAATAAACCCTTGATATTGAACATAACGCTTTAAATGATAAGATCTAAAGGCAGAGATTGAACCACTTCTATTATCAATACTATACTTCTCTTCAACAAATTCATTTTCTCAACTCCCCCAAGCATTTTTGTCTCTAGTTCAGTACTTACTCTTTACTCTCCCACACTCATTGCCTAAGTTTCACCCTAGAAAAGTTTTTTAAGTCCTTTCTTACTCTCTCCTATACTGTTAGTACTTGACTCCACTTAAAATAACTCATTAAATTACCAAATTAAATCCATTAACCAACACCAAAATAAATTTTAAAATAGTATGATCGAGGTCGTTGCATTACAACGCAAAATTTTTAACACCAATGCACTATTCTATTGGAATTGTGTCATTCCTATGTGGCATTGTGTCACTCCTAAGTGGCAATATGACACTAAGTTCTCTAATATTTTGGTTCATTTTCTACTCTCTTTGGCTCCAAGGCACCCTAAGAAGTGTGTCAGAGCCTCATTCTCTTTATCTTAAATGATTTTTCCTTTCCCAGACCAGCGTATTGATGTTGTTAATTGATACACCAAAATAATATATTGTTTTAAGTAAATATTTTATGTTTATTTTCGGTGATATTTCACTTTAAAGAAGGGTAAAAAGGATGAAATTTGGCGCCAAAACAGCGAATTTTGGAATTCTAGCGCATGATGCGCCATTTGATAGAGGCTTAGCGCATGATGCACAAGAATGACTTTTTGTGGATTAAGGCAGTTTGAGATGAATTTTGCACAAATTTTCAAGGGACACTTATTCTACACACCTATTGGAGTAATTTAATGCATCTAGACACTTTGGAAGGTTCTTTTATGAAGGGATATGTCTCTTAGATCAAATGACACATCTTCTGAATTCAAAGGAGTTGACTTTTGGAGGGAATTTTGGAGGTAATTTTGAATTCTTTTTGAAAGGAGGCAGCCCAAAATAAAAGAGGATGCTTTCAAGGAGATTAAGGGGGGACAATAAGGACAAGAAAGTTGGGGTGACGTAAAAGTCAAGGAGAGAAGAGGAGAAGATTTTCTTCTAGGGTTGTAAGAGGAGAGGGAAGGTGAGAGATTTCTTCTTCATTACACTTCTAAGAGAGAATTATTGTGCTTGTAAAGAGAGAAAGGCTTGGAGAGAACTTCTAGCGATTTGCTTGGGAAGGATTGTGAGATAAGTTGTCTTTTATTTCTTTCGTTTTGCAAACTTATTTTTATGTCTAAAATTCGTGTTTTGTCGTATCCTTCTCATGAATTCTAAGTAGTCTTATTCATCCTTCTCCCTAATTTGAGATGTGGTTTTGTGAAGAACTGATTTTGTTTTTTATGATTTTAAGTGTTAATAATTTGTGATGATTTGAACTCTGATCTTCATTTACTTTTCATTATACCCAATTGAAATGTTAAAATATGTTGAAAAACATATGTTCTGAAAAGGGGTATGATTTATACGATAGGGGGAGAATCACATTTGATTTCATGGGAGAGTATGTCATCCATCGAATTGAGTGCAAATAAACAGGAAAATATAGTTTGTTGGATGCAGAATTGGAGATTTTAAGGTGACAGATTAAAATCCCCAATTTAGTCTAGTTGATTGGAAACTAATGCGAGATTGTTAGCCCTCGGGAGAAAGAGTAGTAGGAGCTCAAGAGTGGCAGCCAATATCCTCTTAACCTAACTACAGACTTAGGGACTAAACTCTGGATTAATCAATGTTCTTTATGCACTTTGAGAGAGGGTAAATAACAGGATTGCTCCTATTTTGCATAAAACAATTTTTATATATTTTTAAATGATTTTAATTTCTTCACAATCCATATACTTATTGTAAAGGAGAATGATACTTTTTTAAATTTGAACTCTTCATCACAAATACATTGTTTAGTTCTTAGTGAATTTAACTTTGAAGTTTAGAAATTAGTTTAGTAAACTTAATTCTTTTAGTTGCACTTCTATTAGCATTCATTAAACCCAATTTTAACTTGTCATTCTTACTTTAATTTTTATAGTTTGAATATTGTGATTTATGTTATTATCATAAGAATTTACATCTTTCAAACTAAGACTTGATAGTAGTAGACTAGAATTAGCCTAAGAGATTTCTTAATGTGCTTCTCTGTGGGATCGATACTGGGTTTTTAAAGAAAGCCCTATATTACTTAAAGCGATTGGTGCACTTTTGTAGAACCCCTAGTGTGTGAACTATTTTATATATTTTATATAACATTTCAATTTTGCATATTACTTAATATAAATTGGGCAAAGATTTTGATCATATTTTTGAAAGCTAAATTATTGCATAAGTTTGGGACGGGTCAAATTTTTGACATTGTTACTAAGGATTTAAATTAACATAAAATATGCTAAAAAATAGCACAAAACAGAGGCACATCAGAGATGTCATTGCTTGGTTGAAGCTAACACAAGAAGTAGGTGAACAATTACATGCTTTGCTACAAGGGCAAATGTTTCCTGGTAATCTAGCCCTTCAATTTGATTATACCCTTTTCCCACTAATCTAGCCTTGTAGTNATCTGTGGGATCGATACTGGGGTTTTTAAATAAAGCCCTATATTACTTCGAGCGATTGGTGCACTTTTGTAGAACCCTAGTGTGTGAACTATTTTATATATTTTATATAACATTTAAATTTTTCATATTAAATACTTAATATAAATTGGGCCAAGATTTTGGTCATATTTTTGGAAGCTAAATTATTGCGTAAGTTTGGGACGGGTCAAATTTTTGCCATTGTTACTGAGGATTTAAATTAACATAAAATACGCTAAAAAATAGCACACAACAGGGGCGCATCAGAGATGTCATTGCTTGGTTGAAGCTAACACAAGGAATAAGCGAACAATTACATGCTTTGCTAAGGGGCAAATGTTTCCTGATAATCTAGTCCTTCAATTTGATTATACCCTTTTCCCACTAATCTAGCCTTGTAGTGTTCAACTGTCCCATCTGCATGAAATTTGATTTTGTATACCCATTTGCACCAAATTGAACTTTTTCCAGGCAGTAATGGTACAAGAAACCATGTACCATTGGCGTTGAATGCGTCAAGTTCTTCTTGCATAGCAACCTGCCACTTTGGATTACGAGCAACTTCTATAAAGGTGCTTGCTCCGTTTTAATTGAAAGAGTTGTGGTAAAAGCACAATGTTTAGGTGACAATCTAGCATATAAAAAGACGTTGGTTAATGGATAGAAGGTACCTGTTGCTTTGACCAACACAAAGTTTAATGTTGAGGGGGTATAGTGAGGGAAGAAAAATACCAACATGATACTCATGAAAATGGCTAAGAATTTTTGTTGTTCTCATTGGTCGTGGTGATGGTATTTATTGGTCTGGAGTTGCAGGTTATTCTGAGAATAAATTTGGAGTGATTGAAGGTGAAGGAGTCTCTTAAAAGGAGATTTCATTGTCTTGAGAAGATGAAATATCTTCTTGAGGTAATTCATCGAATGAAGGCATGTCGGTGTGGGTGGTGAAGTGCAGAATTGAACCTTTAGTTGTAGCGAAAGAAGGGGAAGAAAAAAGTGTTTTCATGGAAACGAACATCTGATGATACAAAAACCTTCATAGTTGAAAGGTCATAGACTCTATAGCCCTTTTGTGTGTATGGATACCCTAAGAAAAGACATTGAATGGGTCTAGAATCAAACTTAGTTGGTAATTGATGATGTGTCAAAGCAAAACAAAGACACTCAAACACACACAAAGGATCATATGTGGGTTGTGTTTGGAAGAGCATTTCAAAAGGAGTCTTTCCTTAGAGAAGGGGTGTTGGTATTCGATTAATTAGGTAGGTGGCAGTTAGGATTGCATCTCCCCAAAACTTTTTAGGTAAATTTGCATGAAACAATAAGGCTTGGGCTATTTTGAGTAAGTGGCGATGTTTTCTTTCGACTATGCTATTTTGTTGCTGAGTGGAGATACAACTGGATTGATGAATGATGCCTTTATCGAGATGAAGATTCCTCAACATGAATTGTGTTTCAATGAGATTTATGAACTTGATGATGTATGAATGTGTATTTGATTTATGGTTCATCAAATAAGTTCATGTGCATTGAGTATAATCATCAACAATTGTGAGAAAATACCGCACGTCTATTATTGAAGGAACTTGGTATCCTCCCCAAATGCCAACATGAATTAATTCAAAAGTTATTTTTGAGACAATGGAACTTGTTTGAAAAGATGAACGAGTTTGCTTAGCCAATAGGCAAATTAAACAATAAAAAACATTACAATTTTCTTGTCAATAATTGGAAAAGGAAACAAGCTGGAAACTTTATTCGATGGGTGGCCTAGACATTTATGCAAGAGATTTGAGGATGGTGAAGTAGCAACATTGAACTTGCTCTTTTGTGGAGTATCAAGGTAGTGGAGTCCTCCTCTTTTAGTTTCTGTCCTAATCGTCTTCCTTTATTGGTGGTCCTGTAGCACACAATTGTGGTTGTTAAAAATGACAAGACAATGTGAATTAAGCACAAATTTGTAAATGGAAATCAAGTTTAATTTGAAGGAAGGGACACATAAAGCATATTGTGGAATGAAGTCAGCAAAATGGTTGTTGCCTATGTGCATACAGTTGCAGTAGATCTATTAGGCAAGTGAACCTTTCGATTGATAACACTGGATTTTGAAGTAAGTAGGTTGGCTAAATATACAATGTGATACGTGGCTCCTGTGTTAAGAATCCAACACATTTCTTTGTCAAAAATAGATGCACAAAAGATTTTACCTGAGATATCACTCATGGCTGATGTACTGCCAACATGAATAGCCATCAAATTAGATTTGTTCTTTGCAATTGCAAGTAGTGATATAAGACTTTGATATTGTTCGACTGTTGATCCCTGTTCTTAATGCTTATGCACAATATAACAATAGTTTTGATAGTATTTTTCACTTATATTTCTTTATTTTAAAATAAAACAAAAACTTGATCCTGAAGAGAAATAAGAATTTAACTTTTTAATATATATATTTATATTGGAATACTACACAAGTATACATATCGTTATCAAGTAATATAGGACTTTTTGATTAAGACCTGAATATCGAACTTACAAGGAATATTATGCAATATGAACTTTTTAGAAAGTTTTTCTATTCTTAAAAAGATAATTACTTAAACAAAAAATAATTTTTGCAGGAATTTAAAATTTAAATATTTTTGATATTTTTTATATTTTAATGAAACAGTAAAAAGATAACTAAAGTTTTTGTAGAAGAAAAGTATTTAATATGAAAATATCTTTCTTCTTATCATGAATCAGTAATATGTATAAGAATTCTGTTGTGGAAGTATGCAAATTGTGTTGTGACAAATAGGAGCAAAAATATTCTTTACTCTTACTATAGATGCTATAACAAATATTGGCTAATTTAAAGTTTGAATAACTCTGAAGACCGGTTAGGCAGATAAGATACCAGCTCTCACTCTAGAGTTCCCTTGATTCCCTCCACCTGAGGGCTAACATTCTCGTATCATAACCTAAAATAATAAATCAAGTGAAGGATTTAACCTGTCACTTTAAAGTCCTCTAACTCTACACCCATTAATGAATATTTCTCTATTTATATGTACTCAATCATATGAACTACATTCTCATTCATACAACCTCATGTGATTCTTTCAAATTGTTTACTGAGACAATACCATCCCGGTTCTTACATGTTCTCATAACAAATTTTAACATCTGGATTGAACAAATCAAGAAGTAAATGAAGTACATGGATTTAAATCATCACAACTTCTTCCATCATTAAAGATCAACACTCTCCATAAATTCCATCCAAAACTTAATTACTTATCATTTTAAGAAGAAAAATAAAGAAAACTACTCAGAATCTATGGAGAAAATAAAATCACACTTTAGTTTAAAAGAAGAAATTATTGTCAAACCAACAACAAGTCTTGATTAAAGTCTCATCCAAAACTTAATTACTTATCATTTTAAGAAGAAAGATAAAGAAAACTACTCAAAATCTAAGAGGAAATAAAACCACACTTTATTTTAAATAAAGAAATCATTGTCAAACCAACAACAAGTCTCACTTAAAATCAAAAGTAGTCTAAAACAAAAAGATAAAAAACTTATCTCAAGTCCTCCATTAAACTTTTGAAGGTCCTTTGAATCTATTCTCTTTTACAACCGCTCAAAACAAAATAAAAAAAGGATAAAGTAAATACAAAGTTGTTCCTGAAAATCTCTCCGAACTAACTCCCCAGAGAAGAACTTTAAAAATTTGCCAATATTTTCAGGATTCTTTTCTAAGTCCTCTCTTCTTTCTTTTATAGTTTTCCAAGAGGTGCCTTAGGATCTCTTCATGTCTTGATTCGATGTATTTGCCCAAGAGATGCATCCTTTCATGATAATTTATGTCCATGGTGGTAGATGTATTTTCCCAAAAGATGCATCCTTTCTTGATAATTTTCATCCAAGGTGTTTAGAAACACCGATCAAGTCAATGGGTGCCTCAAAAACCTCTTCAAAATTCGTGAAAACTAATTTTACTCATCAAGTAACTGCCACTGGTGCTTAAGCGCAGAGTCTCGGCGCTTAGGCGCAGCCTTCTCTGTTTAACTGACACTTAAGCGCCGGATCTGACGCTTAGGCACCTCAACTCTTTTGCACAGTTTTTTACGTTTTTGCTCCAAATTTGATACTTTTTCACTCCTTTAAGCATTTTTTCCATTTTTACTTATATATGTAAGAAAACCACAAAAATACCTTCCATTAAAGCGCAATATCTCAAAAATAGGTATAAAAATGTGTCTAAAACATAATATAATTTAGGTGTATCAGTTTGCCACCGACCTGTTGACCTCACTTTTGGTTGAGGTCTAGAAATTTCTTTAGTAGCCTAGGTCTATCCTTCCATTAAAGCGCAATATCTCAAAAATAGGTATAAAAATGTGTCTAAAAATACTATATATTTGAGGTGTATCAAAATCCCCCAAACCTAAACTGTTACTTGTCCTCAAGCGACACTTCAATCTTTAAAAACCAAATATGTATGATATGTATATGAGTTTCTTTAGGAGTTACGCACTTCAATCTTTAAAAATTAAATAAGTATGATATGTATATGAGTTTCTTTAGGAGTTACTATTTAGATTTAGAAATATCAGTAGTCCAATTTAGAAAAAATAATTAGTAAATGAGACTAACTTAAAGTTTGAAAATTTTTGATGTTAAGAATTATGAAAATATGAGTTCCTATCTAATTCAGAAATATTGTAAGTTCTCTAAATTTAGATTTTATTTTTTTATTTTCTCTACTTAAAAATTTTAATTAAAAATAATTTTACTTACTAAATTATATTTATAAGCTTAAGATTTTATCAAGTCTTATACTTTAAAAAGATCAAATGTAGAACCAATTTTTAATTAGGCACTAATCCTCAAGCTTCTTCTCCCTTACATTTCTTTTCTTTTTCTTTTCCTTTTCTTTTCTTTTCTTTTTCTTTTTCTTTTTTTCTTTTTCTTTTTCTTTTTCAAGCAATGATTACTATATCTAGATAGACATTTAATGATTTTGAATTCTACTTTTCCTTTCCTAAAGTAAAGTCTTGATATGAAAATTTTACTTATAAATATAATAATAGTTTTGAAAATCATTTTAATAAAAAAAAAAATTAAATATTAAAAATAAAAGTCTAAATTATATAATTTTTCAAAAATATAATTTTTTTACTAAAGATAGTCACTTATATTAATCATTTTCTATACTAAAAAAATTTTAACTTAAAGTTTTTCTTTATTACTTAAAATTTTAACTAAATTTTTTTACTTATTTCTAAAATTAAAGTTTACTTCCCTAATATAACTTCATATACATAATCAATTTTTCTTTTAAAATCAAATTCACTTGNCTTTTAAAATCAAATTCACTTGTAGTTCATTTGAGAACAAATAAAATTCCAGTTTTGATGAAAATACTTTTCATCCAACCAAACTTAAATTTTTAACAAATTAAACAGTTTATTATTAGATATATATAAGCAGGAATGAATATTTAAAAAATAACATGCTAACATGAATTTTAACATCCTAATTATACAGGTATAAAACTAAAGACAAGAGTAAAATTAATTTTTTATCACATTTTTAATATTTTGTTTTAGTTTAACATGTAGAGATTCAATAGACTTCTAAACAGTGGGTATAAAAGCAAACAACACACTAACATGATAAACAGAAAAACAAGGTAGCAGTTTCTGAATTTCAAATTTAAGATCTAAGCTAGCTCACAACGACTTTATATATGCTTAAAAATATAAGTATTTAATACTGCTGCTAAAAGATTTAATTCCTAGTGACTTTATATATGCTTAAAAATACAAGTATTTAATACTGCTGCTAGAAGATTTAATTCCTCAGCAATTGCACTAAAACTTAATAATAGTTATAAATTTGAAAAAGATGGATGCATAAAATATTCAATAATTGTAAAGTCACACTTATCAAAGCAAGTATATGTATCACTCAAGTAATATAAGGCTTTAATGGAGTCCTAGATATCGATCTCACAAGGAGTAATATTAGAACTACGAACTAAGATATTAGAAAAGCAATACTTAATTGCAATAATGGAATTCAATTTGCTTATCTGTCACTAATAGGCAATTGAAATAAATANAGTGCAATTTAAGTATGTCTACAATAGCTGACTTCAACTAGTCATGTGTCATCATTCCAATCTTTAATGAATATAATTATGACTTTTGGTCCATCAAAATGAATTTAGGTATTTTCCGACGATCACAATCCATTAGTTATGATAAGAAAAACTATTGGTCTCAATGTTACCGAACGCTTACCTACGGTTTTAAGCTTGTAGGTTAAATGCTTGTTGGTAATTACAGATTCGACTGAAATTCTGACAGTATAAATGTACAAAGGTTATCCAACAATTTAATATCATAGTTTTTTTTTAGAAAATTCAAGTTGTCGGCAATCACAGGTTCACAAAACAGATGATAATTCTGTCGGTAATAGTGACGACATACACGTCGAAAAAGTGTAGCTCCCGTTGGTTTTTGGAAGCAGACAAAACGGTCGGTTATAAGTCTTTTATATGCCGTTTTTTATAACTAAATGGGTAACTATCGGAAAAGTGTCTCTCTTCGGATATTATTGACGCAGTTAAAATTGTTGGTTAAGCGTTTTTTTATGCTTCAATGGGTTAATTGTCCGAAAATTGTCATGTCCATTGTTCTTGTGTGATGCATCATGTCACCGATTATGTGTCAGTTAGGCATCGATAAAAAAGTTCATCGACTAGTCCTCGGTTTTACTATCGAATAAGTTTGAACCCGTTGTAAAACCGACAGTAAGTCATCGCAAAATCAACGGTAAGACGTCGTAAACCTGTAGCATAAGAAAAATTTTTTTTTTTCTTTCGTTTTTGCATTACCACACTTACTATCACAACATTCAATATACAATTTCAAGAATTTTATGCAATAACATAGCTGTCAAATACTAAATTACCCAATCAAATAATAAAATAAATAAAATGCTTTTACTCTAAAATTTGTACATCAATGTTCATAAAAAAAAATATTTAATCTAATGTACATAAACATAAAAAAAAGAAAAAAAAGCCTCTCCTAATCATCCTCCTCTATTTAGTCAACCTCATCCTCATTGTCCTCTTCTGCCTCCTCCTCCTCCTCCAATGTAGCCTTTGTCCAGCCACGCTCCCTCACTTATTGTCAGAATGAATCCAACTCAACCTTCAGCTTGGCCTCCATGTTAGTCTTCAGCTCCGACCTCATCTGAGAGAAGCGGGCCTCCATCTCAGCAGAGAATGCTGCAATATGCCTGGAGATCTCCTCATCCTATGCGGTAAAGGTAGAAGTTGCAGATGCATTGGTGGAGGGGTAAGCATCGTAGGAAAACCTCTATGATCCGAGCCCATAGACATGACCCTTCTTCTCCCTCCAACAGCCTCCCTCCACAAATCACACTCGGAAGGATCATGCGGATTGTTGTACCTCCCAACATCTAAGATCGACTCTCCTTTAGCAATTTGAATTTCTCCTGCATGCAAAAGTAGTTACATTTAGTTAAAACTAACATGTCAATTACCTGGGTCCCATGAGATCTGTCTTCAATCCAGGACTGGTCAGACCGCCACCAATGGGTGCGCTCATGTACATTGACAATGGAGGGCTCTCGCCCAATCTTCTTAGTTTTTCTATGAATTGAAATAGTTAGAATACTGTTGACCTCACTTTTGGTTGAGGTCTAGAAAACTTTTTTAGTAGCCTAGGTCTAGCCATAGGACTTTCCNGGAATAGCTCTATCTCTAGTTACCTCACTATGGTGATAAGTCGGTAACAGAGTAGGGGAAATGAAATAGTGCCACGCCTCAGAGGTGGCATTCAACATGGAAGCAGAAAAGTTTACCCATTCTCGCTGCTTTATCTTCTACGTCCCCTTCCCATCAGTGAGAAAGTTAATCACATCATTGAGGGGGCCTTCCATCGTACTAAACGATTCATAGTGGTAGTTGTAAGAATCTGGGACTTCATAGAAAGTGTTAATGCGGGCAGCGGTAAATTTCACAGGAAATCCACGCACTTGTACGATTCTATCTTCAGAATAAATCACATTGGCGTAGAAATTCTTCACCACATTTGCATCGGCTTTATTGGTGGTGTGACAAAAGTTTTCCCACCTTCGCTCGGCAATAACCCGTTCAATTTCTCCTCTCGGACTCTCAAAAACTTGATCTTGCCTACACTTTTTTCCTTTAAGTATTGAAGTAAATCGAGTTTGAGCCATCACATTAACGAAGCGTGAATCGTCAAACTCAACTCTTCTCTTTTGACATGGAGCCATTTTTAATTTAATCAAATTAAAGAAAAATTCCAAAAATTACTTCTATTATGTAAATCATGGCTTCCAATGGTAATTCAAAGAGTTCAACATTAAGATCCATGAATTTCTTCCAAGACTTTCTTCACATTTTCAAATTTTTGGGTTTCCTTAATGTGGAAGAAATACATGGTGAAGATCAAATATTTTTAACTTGGAGTGAAGCTCTTACCTAAAGAAGATCAAATTTGGTGTCAAAAAGCCTTGAAATCATCTCCCAATCCAAGATTTACCAAGCCCTAATTCAGAAATTGTGTTTTTAAGAGGAAGGGGATGATGAATAGTGGCGGTTGACCGGTCAAAATCATGGTTAAAGAGGTATTTTTGTGATCTCCCCGACGGCGTGGTCGATGGTGTCGTCGACGCGCTCTATTTTGTTTTTGAACCTAAGTCTCGGGAAATTTCCGCCGTCGGCGGGCTATATTGATTATGTCCAAATTTCGTATTTTTGTGATTTTGATCAATTCTAAGCCTAAATGATATCCGTTTAATCTTTATAAACATAATTTTGAATAGTTAATTGATGTACATAATAGATACAAACTTTCACAAAACATAACATCACATTTATATTTAAATTCCAAGGGGTACAACATGAGTTACATTACACACCTAAGTTTGGTATTTTCTCAACCTCAATACATAAATTCAGCGTCGCACTCCAAACCACAACACTCAAAACGCTGAAAACAAAACATCCTATGCTTAGTCTCAACTATACAGAGATCTAAAAGCAAAATTCTAAAGCAAAGCAAATACAAAGTTCAAATCAAAATACATAGATAGACAGATAGGTTCATCATTTTAAAACAAATCAAACATAAATTTGAAATCTAAACACACATAAATATAAATGTAGCATAGTAAGTCTACTACTCGTCAGATTCTGTGCTCGTTTCTCCTCTGAGATCACCCATTGATTGCACATGAATGAAGAGGTTGTAGAAGGGTCGAAAAAAAAATTCTTAAGTTGAATCCTCCTCAATTAATTTCATCCTCTTCATCAGTCGTATCAAGCTATCTTCTAAATATCCAGAGAGATCGAAATGTTCTTTCATCCTCCAGTCTAGATGATCAAAGAAATTGGAGATATTATTAATTGTATTTATCGCGTTTTGTACCTCCTTTTCCAATTTCTTAATTCGACGCAGGATCACCAAAGACTTATCTGGAACTAAGGGTTGAACTAGCAGTAAATTCTGAGATGATTGATCAACTATCATGGTCAAACCATTTTCATCTTCAAATGATGGGAATCTTTCAGTTGGATCCAAAGGTTTCCAAGGTAGCAGTACCTTTTCCCAGTTTTCATAGGATACTTGGAACTACTGTAAAGTGAGAAAAATGTTGAAGGGTGTCCAAGCCATAAGTTGATCCGTGAACGATCAGGCCTAAAACTGACTTCACAATTATAGATCCAATTTCAATTGGCAGTCCCCTTTGGATGCAGTAATTCACAATGACACTTTCTTTAGAAACCTTACCAACATTCATTGTCGATAATAGTTTCGCAAAAATGAAGAAGTGCCAGTGTTTAGAGATGGGATTCAAAAGTGTTGAAGAAAAACTAACATACTCGTTCTCTCGCATTTCCCAATCATCAGTTTCGCCCATAAGTTGATCCGTGAACGATCAGGCCTAAAACTGACTTCACAATTATAGATCCAATTTCAATTGGCAGTCCCCTTTGGATGCAGTAATTCACAATGACACTTTCTTTAGAAACCTTACCAACATTCATTGTCGATAATAGTTTCGCAAAAATGAAGAAGTGCCAGTGTTTAGAGATGGGATTCAAAAGTGTTGAAGAAAAACTAACATACTCGTTCTCTCGCATTTCCCAATCATCAGTTTCGCCCGTCAAATACTGGTAAATTTCACTCATCTGATTTCTCGTTGGGACGAAATTAGAATAATGGCAGACAGGAACATCCTCTATCATATATAACTCATTGATCCATGCAAGATTGAAAGTAATCCATCTTCCTCCCACATAAACAATTCCTTGGTTGATTCCATGTAAATTTGCGTAAAATTCTTTTACCACAGAACTACCACGGTGGTAGTAGTGTAGCACATCACTTCCCATCTTCGCCACACTATCGTTTCTTCAATATTCGTCGTGGGGTTATTCAAACTGCGATTCATGAATCCTCGTTCTTTGATTAATCTTTTCTTCGTCAGCAACTTGTTGAAGATTTGTTGCGCTTTCGCACTAATGAACTTTCGCCGATTGAAAACTCGCATTCTAGAATTATCAGGGGAATTAGATGCCATTGGAATGAAATTGACAGAGTTTTATTTCATTCTTGGGGGGAAAATTCGAACTTGAGTTTGAATTTTTAAGTTTAAAAAGACTATTCCCGCCCAAAACCCATCAAAAACCGCCATTCGAACATAAGAAACCATCATCTTACCGATCTCGCCGTTGGCGCGCTCTGTATTAATTTTGTCTGGACTCTCGAGAAAAATGTGTTGTCAGCGCCGTCGGTGCCCAAGGAAAAATTTTCACAGTTTCGCTCTGGTCCGAATGCGTTTCAATTTTTCTTTATGAATCCAATTTTTAAGATGTTTTAAAGGTTAAATAAGAGTAGTAAAGCTTAATGCTACTATAAAGTAGCGATAAATTTAATTAACAACTACTATAATTGCGAATAAAGCAAAGATAAATATGGGTTGCCTCCCATAAAGCGCTTGTTTTAACGTCGTCAGCCCGGCCTATTCCGGTTTTATTCTGGTTGACTGAGCATTAAACCTCTTTAAAATTTGGTCTGTTAACCTCATAATATGGTTTTAATCTATGTCTATTCACTTTAAAATTATTTCCCGTTTTCTAATCTTCAATTTCAACAGTTCCGTAAGTATAAACTTGAGTCACAGTAAATGGCCCTAACCAACGAGATAGGGAATAACTTCAACCTTGTATTGTAAAGTAAAACTTCTTGTCCTGGTTCAAAACTCTTCTGGTTAATCTTCTGATCATGCCATAACTTTTGCTTTTCTTTATAAATTCTGTCATTATCATAAGATTCATTTCTTAATTCTTCCAATTCATTTAATTGCAATTACCAATATCTTTCAAATTATAATTGAATTCTTTAATCGCCTAATATGCTTTATGCTCCAATTCTACTGTCTTTCAAATTATAATTAAATTTTTTAATCGCCCAATATGCTTTATGCTCTAGTTCTACTGGTAAGTGACAAGTCTTTCCAAAAATCAGTCTGTAAGGAGTCATTCCAATAGGATTTTTATAAGCAGTCATGTAAGCCCATAATGTAGTATCCAATCTAGTGGACCAACCTATTCTACTAGAGTTTACAGTATTTTCAAGTATTTGTTTAATCTCTCTATTAGAAACTTCAGCTAATCTACTGGTTTGAGGGTGTAGCAAGTTGGGATTCGATGAATAATATTAAATTTTTCTACCAATCTCTGAATGTATTTATTTCTAAAATGGGATCCTCAGTCAGTGATAATCATTCTAGGCATTCCGTATCCAGTGAAAATATTTTTCATCAAAAATCTTGAAACACTTTTAGCGTCACAACGAGGTAAAGCTTGTNTTTTCCAAAAGGTGCCTTGGGATCTCTTCAAAATGTGACTTGATTCGATGTATTTGTCCAAGAGACACATCCTTTCATGATAATTTTCGTCCATGGTGGTTACAACAACCTATTAAGCCAATGAGTGCCTCAAAAACCTCTTTAAAATTTGTGAAAACCAATTTTACTTGTCTAGTAACTGCCACTGACGCTTAAGCGCGGGGTCTCGGCGCTTAGGCGCAACCTTCTCTGTTTAACCGACGTTTAGGGGCAAAAATTCTTTTGCACAATTTTTCACCTTTTTGCTCCAAATTTGATCCTTTTTCACTCCTTTAGCATTTTTCCCATTTTTACTTGTATCTGTAAGAAAAACACAAAAATAACTTCCATTACAGCGTAATATCAAAAAAATATGTATAAAAATGTGTCTAAAAATAGTATGTATTTTAGGTGTATCAACTGTAAGGGTGAATGATGTAGGACTCGTTAACGTAGTGGTATCCGCATGGTTGGCTTTGGGAGCAAAATTTTTCCATCCAGGTTTATTAACAGCTGGATTGACCCTTTACAGCTTACTACAATCATTGATGGTGTGTCCCTGCCATCCACAATAATCACATTTGAGATTGGCTAGACATGTGTCTGAAGTATGCCCAATTTTGTCATATTTTCCACACTATAAATGAGGATTTTTAGGCCTGAAAAATTTCTATAGTTTCCGTGCATTATTCTTTATGGCAAAAGCCAAAGCTTTCAGCTGTGGTGCACTTACGTTGTTCATCCCGCACTACTTTCCTCTTGGAGCTTGAGAGAATGTGTCTTGCTGGCATTGTGAAGGGGATCCATGAGCAAAATCTTTCCTCTTATACCAGTGTATGTTTCATTAAGCCCCATGAGTAATTTCATGGTTTTTTGGTTTTGCTGAAACTACATCACTTCCTTCATGACACCACACTTGCATCTAGGAATGTTATAGAGGGTGTCACGTTCATCTTATTGGCCTTTGAGCTTGGTGGAATAAGCTCCAACTGTCTTATCGCCTTGCTTGCAATCGTGGATGGCTTCTTCAACATGAAAAATATGAATGCTGTTGGTATGAGAAAAACGTTCATTCAAGTTCAGCCAGATTTCATGGGCACTCTCATTGTATATTATACTTGCTCCATTGTTTTTTGCAGTTGAATTAAACAACCATGTCTTGATAGGGATTTTGCAGTGCCTCCATTGTTGAAGTTCTGCGGTGGACGTCTCTGGTGGTTCTTTGACGGTGCCATTGATGAAACCTTCTTTGTTTTTGATGCCGAGAGCCATTAACATGACACAACTCTAGGTATTGTAGTTTTCACCATTCATCGACTGCGTAACGAGCACGAGACCGGGTTGATCTGAGTAGTGAAAATAAAAGGGGTTGTTCGGATCATCGAATTTGCTAGACTCAGACTTGGCTGAATTTTGAGTTTTTTTTGTCATATGTTTCAGCATAGAAAGAAGATATATGAGGTTTTCAGCGTGGAAGAGGAGATGATAAGACTCATAATCGTGTTTTCTCTGATATAATGTTGAAATTCCGAATAATGCAGAATAAAGTGAAATACTTGATTGTTTCATTGATATGAACGAGGGTATAAATAACCCTTACAAGAATCCTATAATAAGAAAAATAATAAAAATGAAATGATATGAAATAAAAAATACATCACACCATATTTCCAATAATCAATTCATATTAATTATTAGAAGATATAGTAAATAATATAAAATAGTAAAACAAATAATTCCTAATCCAAGGAAATAAATATAAAATAGGAAATGAAATATCTCTGTAATTCTGAGAAAATAATTTATTCATCATAATCTCTTACATGAATAAATTATTTCCTATTATAACTCTTAACAATAAATTAAGATGTAAGGTTATGCATCAACTTACTAAAATAAAGACTTAATAAATTACTAAATTTTTAAGGAAATTTATGATATCTACATATATTATCATAAATTTTAGTAGAATATATGTAAGTTTTCCTACTCTTTATGTTTCAATTTCGAATTTATTTGAGAGGACTGGAATTGAAGGAAACATTGACATTAGAAAATATACAGGTGATGAGAATGTGCTTTGCTGAAACCAATCTTAGTTTTACCCAATTCTCAGTAAGCACTAACTCTCCTCCTTTCAAATTTTCAAAATATGCCACTGGTGCAATTAAGGAGCACAGCCATGTGACTGACTGTCTTGCCGTTAGATGTCATCTCTCATCATTTATTATTTCTGTCTGAGTTTATTGCAACGTTTTATACATTTCTCATTATTTATTATTTGTGCTCCAAAGTCTAAATTTATATTGAAGCTTAATGTATATATTTTTTTGACAAAATGGTCTTAATCCACCTCAATTAATTTTTACATTTTTTTTTATCAGAATAATTCTTTGAAAATGAGCTCATACACATTAAAAAAGAGAAGAAATAAGCTGATGGTTTGTCTGGGGCAGCTGCAGCTTATTAGATAATCTACTAATAAGCTGATTAAAAATAATCTACTGATAAGCTAGGTGCGGTAGCTATTACAAATTTTTATTTTTTTTGAAAAGCCAGACCACTGCCAGAAAGATGCCACCGGTGTGAAAACGCTGTTTTCAGCATTTTGAAAACGCATAAGCTGCCAAAACGCAGTTTATCCAAACAGCGCCACCGCACCAATTAAGCTGCCCTAAACGGGTCCTGAAACTCGTATTAAGATATATTTTCATTTATTTACTTTAATTCTTTTTAACTTGGAAAGTGCAAAAATTAGATATGAAATAAAACTTTGCATCTGAAATTTATTTATTTCACTCAGTCTCTCAACTGTCATGGTCAAGTACACAAGAAAGTCTTGCTATCATAAATATATTTGATTGCAGTTGAGAGTTATAATTTACTTTATTTTTTATTTGTTTTTATATTTATTTTTAATAAATAATACAGTTGTTTTAGTAAAAGATGTGATGGAAAATAAACAAATTAACTTTTTTTTCCAGCCACTGGGTTGAAATCAGCATAACTTATGCTTGCTAGAGCTCAAAATGGACTAAGCCAGAACTGATTGGAAGAGCAAGGTTTAATGCATAATTTGCTTTTTATGAATAAATTTTAAATAATTATTTTATATTGAGGCGTCCTGTACAATTATATAATTTAACATGATATAACCATAAAAATGTTGACCATTGAGCAAAATCAAATGTCACATAATTTGATGTGAACAACGTTGGGAAATTTAAGAAAATTCATTTCAATAAGTGCATATTTTCATTATAAATATGCTTTGTTAAAACGAATATTCTCGGCTTTGCCTACTTTTCGACGTAAATTTGGATTTGCTAATTCCGATTTGCGAGCAGATGTAAGTGAGTTATTACGTCGCGGCTTACGAGCGCGTTCGTGTCAATTGTGGATTTGATAAATATGGTTTGACTAAATCCAATTTAATAGATTTGCCACCTCGTACATCAAAAAATGTGTGAGCATGAATCACGAGGACATCTCGTGGATGGCGGAAAAAGTGACTTGGCCGGCAGGGCTTGCCAAGAGGGACCTAGGATAATATGCTCAGTTGGACAGCCCATGCGTACTGGGAAGATGGTGCACCCCATTCGAATAAAGGGTAAATCACCCCTAAATAATCTATCAGACTAGATCCAGTTGAATGAACCTGACACCCTCCATCCCATAAATACCAAAAAAGTATAGTAGATCCGCCAGTTCCATAGCGGTTGATGGATTTTCAGTAAGAAGTCGCCCAACCTAATGGTCGTCAGGCCTCACGATTGACCAAATTGATAGCCATTTGGCCTAACAGCCGTTCGACCTCATGGCCATCCGACTTGATGGCCATCCAACCCAACTGCCTCAGCCTCACAACTACCCGATCTGAGGGCTGCCTGACCTAACTGCCGCCCGACCACATTCATGGGCCCCACCAACCATATTTATGGACTGAGATACCCCTGTCATACTTATGTACTTTAGAGGTACAGTGTGTAATTGTACGATGACCCAATATAAATAGGGGGTTCATTTTATGAATAAGGGTCATGCAAATTTACTATTCATTTTTGTGTTACTTCTCTCTTTCTCTCTTTTTCTCTCTCATCTTTCAATGCTGTATTCCTTAGGCTTGTATTCTAGATAGATATGGATTCAACATTCTAAAAGGTGCAGTGAGCATAGAGTCATGCCGTCAACAAGAAGAGAAGTACAACGATCATAAAGAGAAGGAATTGAACAAAGAGTAGTAGCTAACGCATATCACCAATGAGATGACATTGACGAATGTATGCAGAGAGGAATGCATGTGATGAGAACTAAAACCATGGGGCATGTGTCAGGCAAGATCTTCGAATTCTTGCGGGCTGACACAACCCTGACCAAAAATTAGGTCCGATAAGAATAGAACCAATCATAAGAGGTGGCGCTGGCGCACAACGATGAAAGGAGGTTGGAAAACTGTCCTGAAGGGGTCGACGACTCATAGTATCATGACAGTATATTATCTGTGCAAGGTGGAAAGGGAGTGGTTAGGGCTCACTGAGGTGCCACGGTAGCTAGAAAATCCTTTCTCTTTCCAAGTATCTAAAACTGAGCCCCTAGAAAAAATTGAATTTCTGTTCTTGGAGGCTTGCAAGGGGAAGTCAAATCCCACTACCATATCACTGTATCAGAGTTGTTTGTGTGTTTGCTCAAGATCTTAGAAGAATTCAAGTGCCCCCTATTTTCACCACTCTGAGGTCATCATCCTTGAAGTGGTTCCATGCACTTTTAGCTTGGAGCATCATTAACTTTGTTAATTTTTAAAGGTTCTTTATAGCACTAATTTCTAGTGCTCGGAAACCAACCAAAAGAGTGCATTCCTTGAGGAAACTCAGGTAGAGTCAACACGGGTGTCATCAAACTTTCATCACATGCTTCCAGAGGGAGATGTTGGAGGTGAAAGACCTTAGGGTTGACAAGACCATAACCTCCATGAGGTAAAGCTTGGGGTCTGAGAGGTTTTCCTATGACCTTAACATTAATGAAGCCCAAGATTTGGTCAAGCTATTGGAGAGAGCCAAAAAACACATGTTGGCGAAGGAAAGTACCCTCAATTAAGAACCAAAAGGGTTTCATTCCCAGAAGAGCACTCCCTCCAGCGGCTGGTTGAGGCCATGGGAGGAACACATATTACCCATTTGATGATGTTTTGAAGATGGTCAGCCCTATCATAGAATGGAAAGACCAAACGGTAGAATCAACACGGTGGTCAGGTAAGAAATTTAGACCTACTGCCGACACAATACTATGAGAGGCTGACAAAATGTTATGAACAACCATACTACGACTACGAGTGCTTGACCACTACCACTTTTAGGGTGTTAGTGGCACAAATTGTGTACTCTATCTAGGACAAAGAATACTTCAAGGAACCCGAGCCGATAAGAGCCGAAGGTTTTCTTTAATACGTGAGGAAGTATTGAAAATATCACCAGGATCACGACCATGATAAGAGAAATGTAGACACCTTCAATATCTTATTGAGGAGTTGATCGAGGTGGGGAAGTTGAAGGAGTTTGCGGCCCATGGACTCCGGGTCAAGAGACATGGGAAAGCGTCAGCACTGGAGACCCCGCTTAAGTCCATCCAGATGAATGTCATCCATGTACATGGGATAATCACGGTTATCCCAAGAAGAATAGATGACCCTCAACATAGCTACCAAAAGAGGGCTAGGATGGGTTAGTTGTGTAGTTTCCCATCCATGTAGAGGAGAGGAGGTTGTTCTCCCATCACATTCATAGACGTCAATCTTCCATAACGGCGAAACCCTTACGATAAGGCCACAATTTTTTCTCAGATAATCAGTAGCATCCATGTGGGGGAGTATTCTCATCGACACTGGCAGCTCTATTAACATTTCGTTCAAGTAAGTGTTCGATATGCTTAATCTTCAGGTTGATTGGATCGCATCGCCAGCTGACCCACTTTTTGTTTTTTTCAGCAAATAAATGAGGCATTGAGCATAATGCCATTGAAAATCACCTGAGGGTAAGGAGACAAGAAATTCATGAAAAAAGAAAACTTTTTTTATTGAGGTTTCACCCCTAACCTATAGTGTTATTTTTGGTCGATCGTTGCTAAATAGCTTCGTGAATGTGTTATCCACCTACCACATTGCAGTAAAGTTTTCATTAGATGGATAAATAATCACTATTAGGGAATATTTAGAAAAATATATAGTATTTTTAGACACTATTTTATACCTATTTTTGAGATATTGCGCTTTAATGGAAGGTATTTGTGCGTTTTTCTTTCAGGTACATGTAAAAGATGAAAAATGCTAAAAGGAGTGAAAAAGGATCAAATTTGGAGGAAAAATGTGAAAATGGTGCAAAAGCGTTTTGGCACCAAAGCGCCAGATCCGACGCTTATGCGGAAGTGAAACAGAGAAGGCCTCTCCTAAGCGCCGGAAGCCCCACGCTTAAGCGCCAGAGGCGATTATTTGATGGTTTAATTAATTTTATTGAATTTTGAAGAGACATTTAAGACACATATTGGCTAAAGAGGGTGGTTATGACCACAATAAACAAAAATATGATTAAAATACTTGTGAAAGGAGGCATCCTTTAGATAATACATCGAATTGGGACACATTTTGAAGAGTTACCAAGACACCTCTTGGAGATTTATAAAAGAAGAAAGTTGAGACTTTTTGAAGAGTCCTGAAAAAAAGGGGGAGTTTTGAGAGGATCATTTGGAGAGATTTTCAGGCACCACAAATTTACTTTATCTTTTTTGTTTTTAGTTTTACTGTGAGAGTTAAGAGTGTTGTTAAAGAGAAGAGATTCAAAATAACTTTAAGAATTTGGTGGAGAATTTGAGATAAGTTTTTATCTTTGTTTTTAAACTACTTTTAGTTTTAATCAAGGCTTCTTGTTGGTTTGAAATTGATTTCTACTTTTAAACTAAAGTGCAGTTTTAGTTTCTCCATAGATTCTGAGTAGTTTTCTTTATCTTTTTCCTTAAAATGATAAGTAATTAAAGTGTTGGATAGAAGTTGTGGAGAGTATTAATCTTTAATGTTGGAAGAAGTTGTGATGATTTAATTCCACACACTTCATTTATTTCTTGATTTGACCCATATAGATGTTAAAATTTGTTGTGAGAACATGTAAGAACCGTGCTAGTATTGTATCAGCCAACAGTTTGAAAGAATCACATGAGGTTGTATGAATGAGAATGTAATTTATATGACTGAGTGAAAATAAATAGGGAAATAATCTTTGAAGGGTTTAGGGTTAGAGGACTTTCAAGTGATAGGTTAAAGCCCCCAACTTAGTTTATTGTGTTAGGTTTTGATACGAGATGTTAGCCCCCAAGTGAAGGGAATCGAGGGAACTCTAGAGTGAGAGCTGGTATCTTCCCTGTCAGAACTATTCAAACTTTAAATCGGCCAATATTCTTTATAGCATCTCTAGTAAGGGTAAATAATATTATTGCTCCTATTTGACACAACACAATTTGCATACTTCCACACTATCCTATACTTATTACCGACTCATGGTAAGGATAAATATATTTTCATATCAAGTACTTTTCTTTTACATTTACTCAAGTTATATTTAGAAGTTTTATTATTTTGTCAAAATATCAAAAATACCAAAAAAAATTTGAATTTCACATACTATGAAAATATCTATAGTTTAAGTAATTGTCTTTTTTAAAATAGAAAGTTTGTTGATTAATATTGCATGTTGCCAAATTCCCTATGGGTTCGATATTTGAGGTTTAATAAAAAAGTCCTATATTACTTGATAATGATACGTATATTTGCGTAGTATCCCAATATATATATATGTATAAATTAAGAAGTTAAATCCTTATTTTTTCAGGATCAAGTTTTTGGTTCTGTTGCAAAGTAAGGAAACTTAAGCAAAAAATATCATCAAAGACATTGTTATGCTGTGCATATAGATAGTAAGTCAGGATCAAGTTTATGGCACCGTTTCCGGGGATTAAAATCTTCAAGTAACGGTGTTAACTTCATAAATCCTTACATATAAAAAAATATCAGGATCAAGTTTTTGGTGCTGTTGCCGGGGATCACAATAGTTGATCTTGACTTTTAGGAGAATTTTAGTTGAAGTAATTAGGCTTAGACTTGGAAAAATATATTGTCGTAAAAATTATTTTTGTGTGAAAGTCTTTGTTTTTTTTTTATAAAAAAAGTGTTGTGAAAAAACTGTTTGTGTGAAAAATTAGGTGTCTGTGAAAATGTTTTGTTGTGTTGAATATATTTTTATTTTATCTGTCTATTTGCTAATGTATTTTTTTTTGAGTTGCATATGTGAAATAAAGGATCTGCAGGACTTGCGCCCTGGATCCTGAGTTAAAAAAAGGAATAAAAAATCAAAAAATAGTTAGGACTTGAAAAACTAGAAATGGAAATGGAAAACATTCAAAATAATAACTTGGAAAATCATCATAAATCATTGAGGAATTATGGAAATCATATGACAGATAAAATTCACTTAAGTATACAAATCCCTGTTGTAGAAGCTGACTCATTTGAACTAATCCCAGTGATTATCCAACTGGTAAAGAAAAACCAGTTTGAGGGAACTCCTTCGGAGGATCCCTATTTACACTTATAAAATTTTCTAGAACTTTGTGGTACATTTCGTTATAACAGCATGTTAGACAATGCTGTTAGATTAAGACTTTTTCATTTCTCACTAAGGGATAAGGCTAAAATGTGGTTTTACTTAATATCACCTAGCTCTATTGAAAATTCGGAGGAGTTAACTCAGAAATTCCTAGCTAAGTATTTTTCACCTTCAAGGACTACTAAAATTAGAAACGATATTTTCTCATAAACAGTCCTGTAAGCTCATAATGCAGTATCAAATATAGTGGACCAATCTATTCTACTAGGGTTTACAGTCTTTTCAAGTATTTGTTTAATTTCTCTATCAGTTAACCCACTAGTTTGAGGATGATAGGCAGTAGAGATTCTATGAATAATATTAACTTTTTTTGCCAATCTCTGTTAGTTTGAGGATGATAGGTAATAGAGATTCTATAATATTAAATTTTGATGCCAATCTCTGAATGTACTTATTTCTAAAATAGGATCCTCCATCAGTGATAATCATTCTAGGCATTCCGTATTTAGTGAAAATATTTTTCATTAAAAATCTTGAAACACTTTTAGCGTCACAATGAGGTAAAGCTTGTGCGAATCTTGAAACACTTTTAGCGTCACAGCGAGGTAAAGCTTGTGCTTCAATCCACTTAGAGACTTGAAACACTTTTAGCATCACAACGAGGTAAAGCTTGTGCTTCAATCCACTTAGAAACGTAAGTCTACGCAACTAATATGTATAAGTTCCCATATGAAGGGATAAATGGTCCCATGAAATCAAATCCCCAAACATCAAAGATCTCAACTTCTAACATGAAATTTAAATATATATCAAGTTCCCAAATGAAGGAATAAATGGTCCCATAAAATCTAATCCCCAAACATCAAATATCTCAACTTCGTTCCTCAAATAAAGGAATAAATGGTCCCATAAAATATAATCCCCAAACATCAAAGATCTCAACTTCTGAAGAAGTAAATGGTTTCCATAAAATCTAATCCCCAAACATCAAAGATCTCAACTTCTAACATGAAATTCATAGGCATTTCATTAAAATCTAAAAACGCAGTCCACTGCAATTAATATATATAAGTTCACAAATGAATGAATAAATGGTCCCATAAAATCTAATCCCCAAACGTCAAAGATCTCAACTTCTAACATGAAATNTCTTTACTTTAAATAGTTAACTACAATCTTATTCTCTTATACTAAATATCTTAAGTTACAAAATTAATTTTCATTATAAAAATATTTCTTTAAATCTACCATAATATTTAAATAGTTACAAAAATATAGTTACCTGAATTAAATTCACTACAGAAAATCATATGAATAATTTTTGAAATATTGAAATAGAGGACATCTAATAGTTAATTTTTTTTCTTCCCTCCCCTAAACTTAAATTTTTAAATATGAAATAATACAGGTGAAAAGAAAAAAACTATAAATATAAATCATACCTTAGTATTGTAGGCATTTTTATCATTCTGAAATTTCTGCAGGCCATCTCAAATTTTTACTTCACCTGGTCTGTAATATTAGGAGCTTTTTACACATATAAAATATTAGAGGAATTTTTGGGTAATGAAATTTTGGAATAAGTATAAAACTAAAATAAGCACAACATTTCCTAACACAATCACAATACTGAACAATTAAAACTTAAAAATGCGAAATGAAAATCACATTACAATCCACAATTCTACTTAATATCTATTGAACTACACATGCACATTTAACTACCACACTATCTTTATAGCAAGAATCCAAGTACACAACAATAAAAGTCCAAATACATAAACATCCATTTCAATTACAGAGAGATTGCATAAAATAAAAATACAAACATAAGTACATCAATTTCATTCTATATCAAAATCCCAAGCTATATCTTCATCGCATTGATCAGCAGGTGGATTGGGATGACATTGAGTATATCGGGGGCATTCAGGAAACATAACATCAGGCTCTCCTCTGTAGTGCCGGGCCTGAGCTTCATAATAGGCTACCTCAAAATTTGAATGTCTTTGCAGGTACTCACTATCATAATCGTGTCGGCGTTCTAAATCTCCAATCCTTTCACATATCAATTCTATGCTCTTCCACTGTAAGGTCAACTCATTCATCAAATCAGAGAGGGTAGGGGAACTAGAAGATGGAAGGTCATAACTTGTAGAGGGGATATCTCTACTAGTAGAAGGTTCTTGACTTCTACTCCCAATTCTCCATTTCTCATGGAATTCATAAGTCTTCAAATTAGCTTTACTAATGGGTTTCATAGGATAAACCCATTCTTCATCTCAAATTCCACTCCAGAAAGTTTTATAAATAAGTCCAGGATGTCCTAGACCTCCACTAGAACTCAAGAAAGTTTGCAAATTGTATAAATAAGTCCAGGATGTCCTAGACCTCCACTAGTCTCACTCCTCACCGTAGTCAACATATTTTTAAGAATTATTCTCTCCACATTTATAGTTCTACTATTCTGAATACAAAAATTCAGAATAGCTTTATCTCTAGTTACCTCACTATGGTGATAGGTCGGTAACAGAGTAGAGGAAATGAAATAGTGCCCTTAGAGGTAGCATTCAACATGGAAGCAGAAAATTTTACCCATCCTCGTTGTTTAGTCTTCCACGTTCCTTTCCCATCAGTGAGAAAGTTGATCACATCATTGAGGGGGCCTTCCATTGTACTAAAGGATTCATATTGGCAGCTATAAGAGTCTGGGACCTCATAAAAAGTGTTGATGCGGGCGGCAGTAAACTCAACAGGGAATTATATAAGAGTCTGGGACTTTGTAAAAAGTGTTGATGCGGGCAGCGGTAAACTCAACAGGGAAATAATAGTCTGGGACTTCGTAAAAAGTGTTGTTGCGGGCGACAGTAAATTCCACTGGAAATCCATGATTGCACAATTCCATCATCAGAATAAATCACATTGGCATATAACTCCTTCACAACATTTGCATCCGCTTTATTGGTGGGGTAACAAAAGTTTTCCCACCTCCTCTCGACGATAACTCGTTCAATTTCTTCTTCTGGACTTTCAAAAACTCGATCTTGTATGCATTTCTTTCCTTTAAACATGGAAGTAAATTTTGTTTTAGCCATCACATTGACGAAGCGAGAATCGTCAAACTCAACTCTTCTCTTTTGTTGTGGAGCCATTTTAATCTAATCAAATTATAGAAAAATTCAAAAAATTACTTCAAATATGTAAACCATGGCTTCCAATAGTAATTCTAAGAGTTCAACAATAAGATCCATGAATTTTTCCCAAATTTTCTTTACATTTCCAATTTTGTGGATCTCCTCAATGTGGGAGAAATTTATGATGGAAATCAAATATTTTTAGCTTGGAGTGAAGCTCTTACTTAGAGATGATCAAATCCGATGTCAAACAGCCTTGAAATCGCCTCCTAATCCAAGATCTCTCAAGCCCTAGGTTGAAAATGGCATTTTTACAGTTGAGTGGCCAAAATTGCGATTAAAGGTGTTTTTTGTGAGCTCGCCGTAGGCGGGGTCGATGGCGCCATTGGCGTGCTCAATTGTAAATTAAATCCTAAGTCTCAGGAAAATCTCGCTGTCAGCGGCGTCGAGGGCGCCGTCGGCGGGCTCTATTGATTTTTTCCGAATTCCAGATTTTTGCGATTTCGATCAATTCCAAGCCTAAACAACATCTGTTTAATCATTATAGACATAATTTTAAATNAAACATATAGGTAGTAATATAAATCTACTAATCCTTAGTCTCGGTACTCGATTCTCCTCTATGATCGCCCATTGATTGCACATGAACGAAGAGGTTGTAGAATTCTTCAGTGGAATCCTCCTCAATTAATTTCATCCTCCTCATCAGTCGTATCAAACTATCTTCTAAATGCCTAAAATGTTCGAAATGTTCCTTCATCCTCCAGTCCAGATGATCGAAAAAATGAAAGATATTATTAATCGCATTCATGACATTTTGGACCTCCTTTTCTAATTTCTTGATTCGACACAGGATCACCAAAGACTTATCAGGGACTAAGGGTTGAATTGGCAGTGAATTCTGAGATGCTTGATCTACTATAATGGCCATATCATTTTCATCTTCAAAAACTGGGAATATTTCAGTTGGATCCAAAGGCTTCCAAGGTAGCAGTACCTTTTCCCAATTTTCATAGGACACTTCTCAGTTGGATCCAAAGGCTTCCAAGGTAGCAGTACCTTTTCCCAATTTTCATAGGACACTTGCTGCAAACTGAAAAAAATTGTGGAGGGGTGTCCAAGCCCATAAGTTGATCCGTGAACGATTAGGCCCAAAATCGACTTCATAATTATAGATCAAATGTCGATCAACAATCATCTTCGGATGCAGTAATTCAAAATGACACTTTCTTTAGAAACTTTACCAATCTTCATTGTCGGTAATAGTTTCGTAGAAATGAAAAAGTGCCAATGTTTCAAAATGAGATTCAGAAGTGTTGCAGAAAAACTAACATACCCATTTTCTCTTGTTTCCCAGTCGTGAGTTTCGTTCGTTAAATATTGGTAAATATCATTCAACTGATTTCTTGTCAGGGTGAAATTGAAATAATGACAGACAGGAACATTCTCTATCATGTATAATTTGTTGATTCGTGCAGGAGTAAAAGTGATCCACCTACCTCGCACATAAACAACTCCTTGGTTGATTCCATGTAAATTTGCATAAAATTATTTTATCACTGGAACCACCACGGCGGCAGTAGTGTAGCACATCACTTCCCATCTTCGCTGCACTATCATTTCTTTAATATCCTTTGTGAGATTATTCAATCCACAATTCACGAATCCTCGTTCTTTGATTAATCTTTTCTTTGTCAGCAACTTGTTGAAGATTTGTTGCGCTTACGCACTAATAAACTTTAGCCGATTGAAAACTCGCATTCTGGGATTATCAGGGGAATTAGATGCCATAAGAATGAAGTTGGTAGAGTTTCACTTCATTTTTGGTGAGAAAATATGAACTAGAATTTGAATTTTTGAATTTANTCTGAAAAATTTTGTCCTGTAGCCTCAGGAAAAACTCGCCGTCGGTGGGGTCGAGGGCGCCGTCGGTGGGGTCGAGGGCGCCGTCGGCGGCCTAGTTTAAATCTCCACATTTTGGTCCTTTTTAATCTAAATTCGCTCCTATTTGCATCGTTTTGCTCCAATGACCCTAATTCATCATTTCTACAACAAAACATCAAAAATACTTTTCTTTAAAGTGCAATATCATTAAAAATAGTATAAAATAGGTATGAAAATCTCAACATATTTTCCTCTAGTCAAAATCCCCCAAACTTAACTATTACTTGTCCTCAAGTAAGTTTAGTACTATATAAAAGTTATGATCTACCGCAGTAAAGTTTTATCTCAGAAATACTATAAATTTGATTTAAATAAATATCATAGTGAGATTTTCAGACAGAATTCAAGTAATTGAATTAACTCTGTAGCCACAAGATTATCGAGTTATCTAGTTTAGGAGTCCTAGTCTTCTATTCATTTCAAGAATGACTATATGTTACAATATTAAGTCACTTAGAATATTCAAATGATAGGNGATCCCAAAAATATGCTTTCGCATCATGAATGAATTTCCTTTGTTGTTACAATGTCAACATAGGTGGCAAAATATCACTTACAATATAATTAACAATATCAGCATACCATGGTATTTTTCACGTACTAACATTATAAAGCTGTTCATCAGGAAAACTATCTGTAATTTCATTATCTGCATCAGAAAATTCATGATTTTCTAATGTTGAAAAATAATCAGCAATTTGATTATTAGTTCCCTTTCTATCAATAATTACAAGATCACATTCTTGTATCAATAATATCCATTTAATCAACCTTGGTTTGGCATCCTTCTTTTGCATCAGATTTTTAATAGCTGAGTGATCAGTGTGCACAACACATTTAACTCCAATTAAATAAGATCAAAATTTGTCTAAAGCATATACGATGTCGAGTAGCTCTTTTTCAGAAACAGTGTAGTTAATTTGAGCATCATTAAGAGTTTTACTAGCGTAGTATATTACTTTAAAAACCTTTTCATATCTTTATCCAAGAATAGCTCCTATAGCATAATCACTAACATCACACATCAGTTCAAATGGTTTCTCCCAGTTAGGTGAAACTATCAATAACATAATCACTAGCATCGCACATCAGTTCAAATGGTTTCTCCCAGTTAGGTGAAACTATAATAAGGGCAGTGATTAATTTTTCCTTTAATAACTCAAAGGCATTTAAACAGCTTTCAGTAAATTAAAATTTCTTATCCTTTTATAAAAGTTGGCATAGAGGTTTAGTAACTTTTGAGAAATCCATAATAAAATGCCTGTAAAAACCAACATGTCCAAGAAAATTTCTAACTTCTCTTACATAAGTAGGAGGTGTTAGTTTAGATATAACTTGGATTTTGCAGGGGTATTTCCATACCATCTTCAGAAATTTTATGCCCTAATACAATTCCTCCTGCAACCATAAATTGACATTTCTCTCAATTTAGAACTAAATTAGTTCTTTCGCATAACTCCAAAACTTTTTCAAGATATTCTAAGTATGTGTCAAATGATGTTCCAAATATAGAGAAATCATCCATAAATACTTCCAATCCATTGTCAATTAATTTACTAATTATTGACATCATACATCTCTGGAATGTTGCAGGTGCATTACATAATCAGAAAGGCATTCTTCTAAAAGCAAAAGTTCCAAAAGGACTAGTAAATGTTGTCTTTTCTTGATACTCAGGAGCAATAGAAATTTGATGGCAACCGGTATATCCATCTAAAAAGCAAAAATATTTGTGCCCAGCAAGTTTATCTATTATTTGATCTAGGAATGGTAGAGGAAAATGTTCTTTTCTAGTGGCAGTGTTTAATTTTCTATAATCAATGCATATGTGCCACCTAGTGACTTGTTTGATAGGTATTAATTCATTATTTTCTTTTGTTTCAAGAGTCACTCCTCCTTTCCTCGGCACACAATGAATTGGACTTACCCATGCACTATATGAAATAGGATATATAATTCCAGTGTCTAACTATTTCAAANAAATTTTTGAAAATAATTAAATAGAGGACATCTAAAAGTTAATCTTTTACTTCCCTCCCTCAAACTTAAATTTTTCAATATAAAATGATACTGGTGGAAAGAGAAACTCTAAATATAAATCATACCTCGGTATTTTAGGCATTTTTATCATTCTGAAATTTTCGCAGGCCTTCTCAAAATTTTTATTTCACCTGGTCTATAATATTAGAAGCTTTCTACACATATAAATCATTAGAGAAATTTTTGGGTAATGAAATTTTGAAATAAGTATATAAAACTGAAATATAAAAAAGTACAGTATTTACTAACACAACCACAATACTATTCAAAATAATTACAATTAAAATGTGAAAATAAAAATCACATTACATTACAATCCACAAAATACTACTCAACATNTTTCACCTGGGCTGTAACATTAGAAGCTTTCTACACATATAAATCATTAGAGAAATTTTTGGGTAACGAAATTTTGAAATAAGTATAAAACTAAAACATTAAACAAGTACAATATTTCCTAACACAACCACAATACTATACAAAATAATTACAATTAAAATGTGAAAATAAAAATCACATTACATTACAATCCACAAAATACTACTTAACATCTATTATACTACACATGCAAATTTAACTACCACACTAACTTTATAACATCAATTAAAGCTATCCAACTACAACATAACAATAAAAATGAAAGTCCAAACACACATAAACATCCATTTCTATTACAAAAGATCATAAAAATAAAAGTACAAGTACATCAGTTACATTCAAATATCAAAATCTCACACTATGTCTTCATCTCCTTGATCAGCGGGTGGATTGGGCTGATACTGAGTATATCAAGGGCACTCTGGGAAAGTAACATCGGGCTCACCTCTATAGGGTCAGGCCTGAGCTTCGTAATAAGCTAACTCAAAATTTGAATGTCTCTGAAGGTACTCACTATCATAACCATATCAAAGTTCTAAACCTCCAATCCTTTCATTTATTAACTCTATGCTCTTCCGCTGCAAGGTCAACTCATTCATCAAATCAGTGAGAGCAAAGGGAACTAGAAGGTAGATGGTCATAACTTGTAGAGGGGACATCTCTACTAGTAGAAGGCTCTGGACTCCTACTTCCAGTTCTTCATTTCTCATTGGATTCATAAGTTTTCAAATTGGCCTTACTAATGGGTTTCATAGGATAAACCCATTCTTCATCTCCAGCTTCCACTCCAGAAAGTTGGCAAAGTGCATAAATAAGGCCAGGATGTCCTAGACCTCCACTTGTCTCACTCCTTGCCGTAGTCAATATATTCTTAAAAAATATTCTCCCCACATTTATAGTTCTATTATATTAAATACAGAAATTTAGAATAACTCTATCTCTAGTTACCTCACTATGGTGAAAAGTCGGTAACAGAGTAGAGGAAATAAAATAGTGTCACACTTTAGAGGTGGCATTTAACATGGAAGCATAAAAATTTACCTGTTCTCGTTGTTTAATCTTCCACGTTCCTTTCCCATTAGTGTGAAAGTTGATTGCATCATTCAGGGGGCCTTCCATCATACTAAAGGATTCATAGTGGCAGCTATAAGAGCCTGGGACTTTGTAAAAGGTGTTGATGCGGGCAACATTAAATTTAACAGGAAATCCCCGCACTTGAATGATTCCATCTTCAGAATAGATTATGTTGGTGTAGAACTCCTTCACAACATTTACATCCTCTTTTTTGGTGGTGTAACAAAAGTTTTTCCACCTCCACTCGGCAATAACTCATTCAATCTCTCCTCCCAAGATCTCAAAAACTCTATCTTGTATGCATTTCTTTCCTTTAAATATTGAAGTAAATCTTGTTTGAGCCATCGCATTGATGAAGCGAGACTTGTCAAACTCAATTCGTCTCTTTATTCATGGAGTCATTTCAATCTAATCAAATCATAGAAAAATTCTGAAATATACTTCAAATATGCAAATAATGGCTTCCAAAAGTAATTCTAAGAGTTCAAAACTAAGTTCCATGAATTTCTTCCCAATATTTTTTTCACATTCTCAAAATTTTTGGATCTCCTTAATGTGGAAGAAATTCATGGTGAAAATCAAATGTTTTTAACTTGGAGTGAAGCTCTTACCTAGAGAAGATCAAATTCGGTGTCAAAAAGCCTTGAAATCGCCCCAAATCCAAGATCTCTCAAGCCTTAGGTTGAAAATTGCATTTTTAGGAGGAAGGGGATGATGAACAGTGGCATTTGACTGGTCAAAATCATGGTAAAAGGTGTTTTTTCGCGATCTCACCGTCGGTGCGCTCTATTGAAATTTAATCAGAACTCTCGGGAAAAATCCACCATCGGCGTGGTCTAGGGCGCCGTCGGCGGGCTCTATTGATTTTGGTTCAATTCCTGGATTTTTGCGATTTCGATCATATTCAAGCCTCAACGACATCCATTCAATCATTATGGACATAATTTTAAGTGATTAAATGATGTACTTATCATAAATAAACTTTCACAACACAAAACATCACATTTATATATAAATTCTAAGGGGTACAATATACGTTACATAACACACCTAAGTTTGGTATTTTCTCAACCTCGACACATTAATTCAACGTTGCAATCCAAGCCACGACACTCAAAACGCTAAAAACAAAACATCCTGTGCTTGGTCTCAACTATACAGAGATCTAAAAGCATAATTCTAAAGCAAAGCAAATGCAAAGTTCAAACTAAAATACATAGATAAATAGAGAGGTAGTAATATAAATATACTATTCATCAAATTCAGTACTAGATTCTCCTCTGAGATCACCCATTGATTGCACATGAACGAAGAGGTTGTAGAAGGGGCAGAATGGAAATTCTTCAGTCGAATCCTCCTCTATCAATTTCATCCTCCTCATCAGTCGTATAAACTCAGTGGAATCCTCTTCTATTAACTTCATCCTCCTCATCAGTCGTATCAAGCTATCTTCTATTTCAGTAGAATCCTCTTCTATCAATTTCATCCTCCTCATCAGCCGTATCAAATTATCTTCTAAATGTCCAGAGTGATCAAAATGTTCTTTAATCCTCTAGTCTAGATGATCGATGAAATCAGATATATTACTAATTGCATTCATGACATTTTGTACCTCCTTCTCCAATTTCTTGATTCTACGCAAGATCACCAGAGTCTTGTCAGGAACTAAGGGTTGAATTGACAGGGAATTCTGAGATGATTGATCTACTATAATGGCCATGTCATTTTCATCTTCAAAAGCTGGGAATCTCTTAGTTGGGTCCAAAGGCTTCCAAGGTAAAAGTACCTTTTCCCAATTTTCGTAGGACACTTGGAACTGACTGCAAAGTGAGAAAATTTTGGAAGGCTGTCCAAGCTCATAAGTTGATCCATGAACGATTAGGCCCAAAATTGACTTTATAATTATTAATCCAATATCGATCGACAGTCCCCTTTGGATGCAGTAGTTCAAAATAACACTTTCCTTAGAAACTTTATCGATCTTCATTGTTGGTAACAATTTCGCAGAAATGAAAAAGTGCCAGCATTTCAAAATGGGATTTAGGAGTGTTGCAGAAAAACTAACATACCATTCTCTCTCATTTCCTAGTCGTTAGTTTCATCCGTTAAATATTGGTAAATTTCTTTCATTTGGTTTCTTGTTGGGACGAAGTTGGAATAGTGGTAGACATGAACGTTCTCAATCATGTATAATTCATTGATCCGTGTAGGAGTGAAAGTGATCCATCTACCTCGCACATAAATAACTCCCTGGTTGATTCCATGTAAATTTGCATAAAATTCATTTACCACAGGAACATCTACGACGATGGTAGTATGCACAACACTTCCCATCTTCGCAGCACTATCATTTCTTCAATTTCCTTTGAGGGATTATTCAATCCTCGATTTATGAATCCTCGTTCCTTGATCAATCTTTTTTTCATCAGTACCTTGTTGAAGATTTGTTGCGCTTCCGCACTAATAAACCTTCACCGATTGAAAACTCGCTGTCTGGGATTATTAGGGGAATTGGACGCCATAGGAATGAATTTGGTGGAGTTTCACTTTGTTTTTGGGCAAAATATGACTTAAGAATCAAATTTGGGAGTTTAAAAAGGTAACTCATGCCCAAAAACTGCCAAAAACCGTCATTCAAACTCTAGAAATCGCCATCTCGTCGGTCTCGCCGTCGGTGGGGTCGAGGGCGCCGTCGGTGAGCCTCTATATTTATTTTGCCTGGACTCTCGGAAAAAACCCACCGTCAGCGGTGTCGATGGCGCTGTCGTCACCCAAGGCAAAAAATTGCATAGTTTCACTCTAGTCCAAATGCGTTCCGATTTTTCTCTATGGATCCAATTATTATGATGAATCAAGGGTAAATAAGAGTAGTAGAGCTTAATACTACCACAAACTAATGATAATTTCAAATAAAAAACTACTATGATCTCAATAAAAGTAAAGATAATTATGGGTTGCCTCCCATAAAGCGCTTGGTTTAACATCGTCAGCCCGACCTATTCA
>JXCR01130662.1:138755-171251 GCA_002079205.1 Phalaenopsis hybrid cultivar
ACTGAATCTGCGGCTAGGCTGGGAGGATACCGGCTCTCACTTCGGAGCTCCCACATTCCCGCCTAAGGGCTAACATCTACACATCAGCACCCCGGATCTCACTTCGGAGCTCCCATGTTCCCCTCGCCTGAGGGCTAACATCTACACTTCAGCACCCAAATGGGACCGAATTGAGGATTTTAGTCTGTCACTCTAAAATCTCCAATTCTACGCCCGATAATGGCTCTCACTTTGGAGCTCTCACGTTCCCCTCACCTGAGGGCTAACATCTACACTTCAACACCCAAACAATAGGATTGAATTGGGGATTTTAGTCTATCACTCTAAAATCTCCAATTCTAAGCCCGATAATTTTATTTCCCTATTTCAATTGAGGATTTTAGTCTGTCACTCTAAAATCTCCAATTCTACGCCCGATAATTTTATTTCCTAGGCTGGGAGGATACCGACTCTCACTTTGGAGCTTTCACGTTCCCCTCACTTGAGGGCTAACATCTACACATCAGCACCCAAACGATAGGACCGAATTAGAGATTTTAGTCACTTGAGGGCTAACATCTACACTTCAGCACCCAAATGATAGGATCGAATTGGGGATTTTAGTTTGTCACTCTAAAATCTCCAATTCTACGCCCCGATTCTGTGGCTAGGCTGGGAGGATACCGGCTCTCACTTCGGAGCTCCCACGTTCCCCTCACCTGTTTACTGAATTTGTGGCTAGGCTGGGAGGATACCGGCTCTCACTTCGGAGCTCCCACGTTCCCCTCACCTGAGTGCTAACATCTACACATCAGTACCCAAACGATAGGACTGAATTGGGGATTTTAGTCTGTCACTGAGGCTAGGCTGGGAGGATACCGGCTCTCACTTCGGAGCTCCCACGTTCCCCTCACCTGAGGGCTCGTAGCTAGGCTGGGAGGATACCGGCTCTCACTTCGGAGCTCCCACGTTCCCCTTGCCTGAGGGCTGACTAGGCTGGGAGGATACCGGCTCTCACTTCGGAGCTCCCATGTTCCCCTCGCCTGAGGGCTATTAGGCTGGGAGGATACCGGCTCTCACTTCGGAGCTCCCACGTTCCCCTCGCCTGAGGGCTAAAAGCTGGGAGGATACCGGCTCTCACTTCGGAGCTCCCACGTTCCCCTCACCTGAGGGCTAACATGTCTGGGAGGATACCGGCTCTCACTTCGGAGCTCCCACGTTCCCCTCACCTGAGGGCTAACATCAGAGGATACCGGCTCTCACTTTGGAGCTCCCACGTTCCCCTCACCTGAGGGCTAACATCTACACACTGGCTCTCACTTTGGAGCTCCCACGTTCCCCTCACCTGAGGGCTAACATCTACACTTCAGCACTGCTCTCACTTCGGAGCTCCCATGTTCCCCTCACCTGAGGGCTAACATCTACACATCAGCACCGACTCTCACTTCGGAGCTCCCACGTTCCCGCCTAAGGGCTAACATCTACACATCAGCACCCCGGATCTCACTTCGGAGCTCCCATGTTCCCCTCGCCTGAGGGCTAACATCTACACTTCAGCACCCAGGATAGGACCGAATTAGGGATTTTAGTATGTCACTCTAAAATCTCCAATTGCCTAAGGGCTAACATCTACACATCAGCACCCCGGATCTCACTTCGGAGCTCCCATGTTCCCCTCGCCTGAGGGCTAACATCTACACTTCAGCACCCATGATAAGAACGAATTGGAGATTTTAGTCTGTCACTCTAAAATCTCCAATTCTACGCCTGATAATTTTATTTTCCTATTTATTTGCACCCAACTTCCAAGGGCTTTGATCTCCCTGAATCTTGGATGTATCTTCACTTTCGTTGTAAAACTCAAAATATTTTAACAAATCAATTGGCCAGATTGAAAGTAAATTAAGATCGAAGTGAGAAGANATATTGCTCAATTAATATAGGGCTCTAATGGAGTCCTAGATATCGATCCCACAGGGAGTAATATTAGAACTACAACCAGGGCTCTAATGGAGTCCTAGATATCGATCCCACAGGGAGTGGTTTAGAACTGCGAACTAAGATTGAGAAAAGCAATACTTAATCACAACAATGTAATTCAAATTGCTTATCTGTCACTAATAGGCAAAAAAAGTAACACTTTAATCGCAATAATGGAATTCAATTTGCTTATCTATCACTAATAGGAAATTGAAATGAATATGAAATTTTAATTACTATTAAATAACTAATTATACTAATGAAGGTTCGAATGTGATATTCAATATGTAATAAAGCATCCTTCTCCTTGTCAAAAAATTATAGTGAATGGATAAAGGGAATCAGTTGAAATTGTATTATGCCAAATAGGAGCATACCTATTCTTTACCCTTTGTTCCAGGCATAAAGAATATTGATTAATCCTACGATTGTTTACTGAATCTGTAGCTAGGATGGAAGGATAGTGGCTCTCACTTCGGAGCTCCCACATTCCCCTCGCCTGAGAGCTAACATCTACACTTCAGCACCCAAACGATANAGCAGATACCTATTCTTTACCCTTTGGTTCAGGCATAAAGAACATTGACTAATCATATGCTTGTTTACTGAATCTGCGGCTAGGCTAGGAGAATACCGGCTCTCACTTCGGAGCTCCCATGTTTCCCTCGCCTGAGGGCTAACATCTAAACTTCAGCACCCAAATAATATGACTAAATTGGGGATTTTATTTTGTCACTCTAAAATCTCCAACTCTACGCCCGATAATATTATTTTTTTATTTAGTTGCACCCAACTTCCATGGGCATTGACCTCCCTGAATCTTGTATGTAATCTTCACTTTAGTTGGAAAACTCAATATATTTTAACAAATCAATTGGCCAGATTAANGTCGATCCCATAGGGAGAAACAGAAAACTACGGACTAAGATTTAATAAAAAGTAATACTTCAACTACAACGACGTTCAAGTTGCTTATCTGTCACTAATAGGCAATTGAGACTAAGTATAGAAAATAGCGTTTAATTGTGATATTCAATATATAAGAAAGCATCCTTCTCCTTGCCAAGAATTTATAGTGAATGGATAAAATGAATTAGTTCAATTTATATTGTGCCAAATAGGAGCAAACCTATTCTTTACCCTTTGGTCCAGGCATAAAGAACATTGACTAATCCTATGCTTGGTTACTGATTCCGCGGCTAGGCTGGGAGGATACCGGCTCTAACTTCGGAGCTCCCACGTTCCTCACACCTGAGGGCTAACATTTACACATCAGCACCCAAACGATAGGACGAAATTGGGGATTTTAGTCTGTCACTCTAAAATCTCAAATTCTATGCCTGATAGTAATATTTCCCTATTTATTTGCACCTAACTTCCAAGGGCTTTGACCTCCCTGAATCTTGGATGTAATNGACGGCTAGGCTGGGATTATACCAGCTCTCACTTCATAGCTCCCACGTTCCTCTCGCCTGAGGGCTAACATCTACACTTCAACACCCAAACAATAGGACCAATATGAGGATTTTAGTCTGTCACTCTAAAATCTCCAATTCTACGCCCGATAATTTTATTTCCCTATTGGGGATTTTATTCTGTCACTCTAAAATCTCCAATTCTACGCCCGATAATATTATTTCCCTATTAGATTTTAGTTTGTCACTCTAAAATCTCCAATTCTACGCCCGATAATTTTATTTCCCTATTTAATTTGCTCACCTTGTCACTCTAAAATCTCCAATTCTACGCCCGATAATTTTTATTTCCCTATTTATTTGCACCTAGTTCCAAGTGCTTTGACCTCCCTAAATCTTGCATGTGATCTTCACTTTAGTTGTAAAACTCAATATATTTTAACAAAACAATTGGACAGATTGATAGTAAATTAAGATAGAAGTGAAAAGATCATCAGAACTTCTTTAACATTTTCATGGCTCAACCAATTCAAATCACCATTTCACAAATCTCAAGNAGTTCAAGCATAAAGAACATTGACTAATCATATGCTTGGTTACTGATTCTACGGCTAGGCTGAGAGGATACCGGCTCTCACTTGAAAGCTCCCATGTTGCCTTCACCTGAGGGCTAACATCTGCACACCAGCACCCAAACAATAGGACCGAATTGGGGATTTTAGTCTGTCATTCTAAAATCTCCAATTCTACGCCCGATGGTAATATTCCCAATTTATTTGCACCCAACTTCCAAGGGCCTTGACCTCCCTAAATCTTGGATGTAATTTTCACTGTAGTTGTAAGACTCAACATATTTTAACAAATCAATTGGCCAGATTGAAAGTAAATTAAGATTGAAGTTAAATGATCATCACAATTTCTTAAACATTTTCATGGCTTCACCAATTTAAATCACCATTTCACAAATCTCGAGACAANCTACACATCAGCACCCAAACGATAGGATCAAATTGGAGATTTTAGTTTGTCACTCTAAAATCTCTAATTCTTCGCCCGATAATAATATTTTCTTATTTATTTGCACCCAACTTCCAAGGGGTTTGACATCCCTGAATCTTGGATGTAACATTTACCTTAGTTGTAAACTCAACATATTTAACAAATCACGTGACCAGATCGAAAGTAAATTAAGATCGAAGTGAAAAGATCATCACAATTTCTTAAACATTTTTATGGTTTCACCAATNTTTTGAAGTTCCTCTGAATCTCTTCCTTTCTTTACAGCACACAGAATTACTCTTCGAAGTAGCAAGGAAGAAGAAATCTCTCACTTTCCCTCTACTCTTATAATTTCTCGAAGAATTCCTCACAAGTACACGCTCTAACAAGCTCTCTACACACTAATGGAACCTATCTAACCTCTAGGACTCTTATATTTTTGGCCAAAACCTTCTCTTTAAAGATGTGGATGAGTTTTCCCAAGAGTTGCTTATACACCCCTCCAAAATCCGACCTTATCCATTGTACAAGTACACATAACCGTCAATCCTGTCGTCGGCGGCCTCGATGGCGCCGTCGGCGGGCTTCTGGAAATTTTGTCCTGTAGCCAAGGGGAAAATCTCACCGTCGGCGGCGTCGATGGCGCCGTCGGTAAACTAGTGCAATTCTCCACATTTTGGTCCTTTCTGCTCCAATTTGCTCCTTTTTGCATCTTTTTGCTTTATTGACCTTAATTCATCATTCCTGCAACAAAACATCAAAAATACCTTTCTTTAAAGTGTAATATCATTAAAAATAGTATAAAAGAGGTGTGAAAATCTCAACATATTTTACTTTGGTCACATAACCATCTTTTCATCAAATTGGTGCATAGTATATGAATTTGCAGTTCACTACACCAAGTTTTGAAAATTAATACTATCATTGTAGTGAATTTAATTTTTGATCAACTTTCATAGATGTAATATACAAAACTTCTGCTTTATATTTAGAAAAAACATCTAGATTACCCTTCCAATCTTTTCTACATATGATATATAAACGCTAGTTGCAATACGTTAGAACCATGCTTTCTTCAATTTGGATTCACCAACAACATAAGCCAATGTGAAGAGACCTTTATTACTACCCAAAGAGTTTGTAGATAACAACATACTTTGATATTTAGACTTACTGTGGGAAGCATCAAACCCAATTAGATTTGTACAACCTATAAGGAATCCATTGATGCACACTTTAAAACTCACAAAAAATAAATTGAAGGATAAATCATGTCTACTGTAGGTATATGTAATATGAGAGCCACAATTTATGTTAATAAATTTAGCTCTCAGTGTAGAGACCCAATTATAATTCCCATCTACATATTCAATTATTTTTTTCTCTAGCTTCTTCTCTTATATACTATAATTTTATGTATGGTAAGGATATGTTATAAGATGCACCTAAAATATACAGTGTTTATGTACACAATTTTTATACCTATTTTTAAGTTATTGTGCTTTAATGGAAGGTATTTGTGTATTTTTCTTTTAGCAACAATCAAATTGAGGAAAAATGGTGAAAGGAGTGAAAAAGGATCAAATTTGGAGCAAAAATGAAGAAGATGTGCAAAAGAAATGTGGTGTCTAAGTGTCTAGAACTGGTGCTTAAGTGCCAGTAAAACTGAGAAGGTCGTATCTAAACGCCAAGTACCTCGCACTTAAGCACCAGAGGTAGTTACTTTGTGATTCAATAAATTTGGATGAATATTTGAAGCAACTCTTGGTGAAAACATGGGGTTAATGGACATGGCAATACATTCAATTGGCTTTTAAAAGGAGGCAACTCTCGGAAGGTTCATCGAATGTGGACACATTTTGAAGAGACACTAAGATGCATTTTGGAAGATTATAAAAAAAATTGAGTTGGTTTAAAGGGAGAACTACTCTCTCCAGCGCCCCTAAAAAACTCTGAGCCCCTTAGCTGCCAACGCCTCTCTCTCTTAGATTAATTAGGATATTTTTTTAGAGAGAAGATAGAGGAGTTGTAGTGTGTGAGTAGAGAGTATTATAAGAGAAAGGAAGATAACTTTATATTAAAATGTTTGAGTAGAGAGCATTATAAGAGAACGGAAGATAACTTTATATTAAAATTTTAAATAAGAACGTTATAATAAAAAATTTAAATAAGAACTTTTTATAAAAAATTGTGAAAAGAGAGTATTGTAGTGTCTGATGGCTACAAGAACTTTATATAAAAATAACACTATAATATTCTTATAATAAATCTAAAAATTTAAATAAAACTTTATAATAATAGATTTTATCTTTCTATAAATTTCTTTAAAAATTTTGTAATGTTTCTTGGCAATGATGCACTAAAAATAAATGCATTTGTAGACCTATATTGTATACTCATTTTTTTGTGATATTGCGCTTTAAAGGAAAGTACTTTTCATGTTTTATTGCAAGTTGAAGATTTTTAGCACTTGAAGCAAAAAAGAAGCAAAAGGATGGAATTTAAAGTCAAAATAGTGTTTTGGAAGAAATACTCAGCGTCGACGGTGCCAGACTGGGCACCGACGAAAGATCATTTTCCTTTACCATTTCTAGACCAAATGTTGGATAGATTGGCTAGGAAAAAATATTACTGCTTTCTAGATGGATATACCAGGTATCATCAAATTCAAATTTCTCCTAAGGAACAAGAAAAAACAACATTTATAAGCCTTTATGAAACATTTATTTTTCGTAGAATTCCTTTTGGACTATGTAACGTACCTGTGACATTTCAAAGTTGTATGATGTCAATTTTTTGTAATTTAATTGAATGTGGAATGGAAGTATTTATGGATGATTTTTTTATATTTGAAACTTCATTTGAATTATGCTTAAATAATTTAGAAAAAGTTCTGGAACTATGTGCAAAAATCAACTTAGTACTAAATTGGGAAAATGTCAATTTATGGTTACAGGAGGAATTATACTTGGGCATAAAATTTCTGAAAATGGCATGGAAGTAAATCCAGCAAAAATTCAAGTTATTGTGAAATTACCACCTTCTACTATGGTTAGAGGGGTAAGAAGTTTTCTAGGACATACTGGTGTCTACAGGCATTATATAAAAAAAAATTCAAAAATTACTAAGCCATTTTGTCAATTTTTATAGAAGGATACAAAATTTAATTTTAATGAGGAATGCATAAAAGCATTTGAACTACTTAAAGAAAAATTAAACACTACTCCTATAATAGCTCCACCTGATTAGGAGAAACCATTTGAAGTAATGTGTGATACTAGTGATCATGTTATTGGAGTTGTTTTAGGGCAAAGGTATAATAAATTTTTTAAAGTAATATATTATGCTAGTAAAACTCTAAATGATGCTCAAATTAATTACACTACTATTGAATAGAGTTATTAGCTATTGTCTATGCCTTTGATAATTTTAGATCTTACTTAATTGGAGCTAAATGTATGCATACAAATCATTCTGCTATCAAATATTTGATGAAAAAGAAGGATGTTAAACTAAGATTAATTATATGGATACTTCTGCTGCAAGAGTTCAATTTTTTGGCAGTAGATAGAAAGGGAACTGATAATCAAATAGCTGATCATTTTTCTATACTAGAATAATAAATATTAACTGATTTTGCACATAAAATTTTAGAAAATTTCCCTGATGAACAATTGTATAGTATTGATATAAAGAATATACTGTGGTATGCCAATATAGTAAATTATATTGTGAGTGATATTCTTCCACCAGATATAAAAAATCAACAATTAAAGAAATTTATTCATGATTCAAGATTTTATTTTTGGGATGACCCATATTTATATAAACAGTGTAAAGATTTGATCATTAGAAGATGTGTGCCTTACAAAGAAATTGAACAAATAATTGAATGATGTCATGATTCTAAATTTGGAGGACATTTTGGAACTAGTAGAACTGCACATAAAATCTTGCAAGCTGAATTTTATTAGCCTACTCTTTTTAGAGATGTTAATGAATATATTAAAGCATGTGATTGATGTCAGCGAGTAGCAAATATTTCTAGAAGAAAAGAAATGCTTCTGAATTACACATTGAAATTTGAAATTTTTGATGTGTGGGGATTAGATTTTTTGGGACCATTTATGCCTTCATTTGGAAATTTATATATACCTCTTGTTGTTGATTATATGTCCAATTGGATTGAAACTATTGTTGTACCTAAATGTGATGCTCGAAGTGTTTCAAAATTTTTAAATAAAACATTTTTACAAGATATGGAATGCCGAGAGTGATTATTACGGATGGAGGATCCCATTTTAGGAATAAGAGGATCATGAAATTGAATAGAAAATATAATATTATGCATAGATTTTATACTACTTATCATCCCAAAACTAGCGGTCTAACAGAGATATCAAATCATGAAATAAAGAGAATTTTAGAAAAAGCTCTAAATCCTGATAAATTAGATTAGATTAGATACTGCACTATGAGCATACAGAACTGCCTATAAGACTCATATTGGAATGTCCCTGATCCCTAGTTACTGCTAATATGCACAGTACAATAATAATTCAGATTATATTTCACTTATATTTCCTTACTTTGCAACAAAANATCTAAATTCTCCCCAAGAACACTCCTCTAAGTTCCTCTAAATCTCTTTCTTTCTTTACAGCACACAGAATTCCTCTTCTAAGTAGAAAGGAGGAAGAAATCTCTCACTTTCCCTCCACTCTTACAATTTCTTGAAGAAATCCTCACAATTGTTACACACTAATGGAACTTTTCTAACCTCCAAGAACTCTCCAAGCTCTCCAGGCTCTTCCCCCTTTTTTCAATTTTTGACTAAAATGTTCTTTTAAAGCTGTGGATGAGCTTTCCTAAGAGTTGCCTAAGCATCCCTTCAAAATTTGGCCCTAGGCATAACCGTCGATCTCGCCGACAGCGGCCTCGATGGCACCGTCGGTGGGCTTCTGAAGAATTTTGTCCTGTAGTCTCGGGAAAAAGTCACTATCGGCAGGTTCGAGGGCGCCGTTGGCGGCCTAGTTCAAATCTTCACATTTTAGTCTTTTTTGCTCCAAATTTGCTCCTTTTTGTATTTTTTTGCTCTAATGACACTAATTCATCATTCCTGCAACAAAACATCAAAAATACCTTTCTTTAAAGTGCAATAGCTCCAATGACCCTAATTCATCATTCCTGCAACAAAACATCAAAAATACTTTTCTTTAAAGTGCAATATTCCATTAAATACAATATAAAATAGGTATGAAAATCTCAACATAATTTACTTTGGTCAGGTGGAGGGCGGGAGGAGACACTGAGAGTCTTGTTTCTTACACCACATCAGACAAAAAAAGGTTTTTTGGTATGTAGCTTGAATCAATCCTTTCACATTTCTTTTGTAGCTACTAGCGTCCCGACGATAGGATCTATTTTGTATGATACCTAGGTCAATCCCGAGGATGATAGGGTTGTTGTTGATCAAATCACTATGAAGGAGCTGACACTGTGGATCAGGTTGCTGTGGAGCAGAGAGCCAAAGAGTAGGGGGCCATGGAACAGGGTACCATGGAATTGGGCATTGTGGCTAAGAGGATGCAGAATAAGTCACCCCATGGTGGGGGCAAGAGTGTGGGTTTCCAAGTCTCTACCAACACGACGAGAGAGGAGCAGGTACCTGTGGGGCATCATATATCTGTTGACTTTCTGATGCGCCATCTCATAGAAATGGAGGAGCACTTCCTTCATTTTATGGGATATCCTCAGAGGGATAATGATGAGGGAGTTGCTGAGGTTTTAGAGAGAGTTGACTGAGTGAAAAAAAGTTGTTGTAGTTCATGAGAAGTTTATCATTTTTAGGGGGGAGATGCTTGCTAATCGTTTGAAGATGGCATGTCTGTGTCTGGAATTTTTGGTCGTCAGAGAGGGCCTAGCCACGCAATCTTGAAATAGTCAAAATGAAATCTTCAAGTTAGGTGGCTAATTTTTGTTTGAACGGCTGCATCCCCTAGGGCTTGTCTCAAATGAAGTAGTGAACAATTGCCTAGTTAAGATTTTTCATTCATAATTGTTTCTAAGGGTTTTGTGCAAGCCACCACTCTTTATAACAAAATAAATTAATTAATGGGTGGTTTTTAATTTTTGGTAAAGATCATTTCACTTTGAGTGCTGTGCGATTTCTGCCAAACCAGTCTTGTTGAGGGCTTTTTGACTTCCCGTACACATGTGTGGGCGTGTGCGTGTGTTTGTATGTGTGTGTACAGATATTTGCTAGAGATTAGACACCTTAAGCTTTTCATTCTTCTTGCGACTTGTTAGTTTTCCTCATCACCATTTTACCTCTCTTCTCGTCCTTGTTGTTATCTATCATATGGCACAAAAATTCTTTCAAGAATTGTTTGGCTAGATTCAAGCTTCATAGGTCAAGATCCTTTTTGTGGCGAATGTGAGTGAGATTCATAGCCTCTTTGTTCTCAACCTTTTCATTCATCTTTAATCGGCAGCCAGTCATGGGTGAGTGACAGATTCTTTTTCCTGAGCTTATTTTCTATAAAATCCAATTTTAAATGTGTCTTCAACTGCCATTCTACAATGAGCTACGATCGATCCTTGGCCGATACAGGGTTATTCTTGTTCAGGTTCTTCCTAACTCCGTGGTTTCCATAATCACTTTCATCCTTTTTTGTTAAAATATGAAGATCCCTTAGTCAATCAAACTATTCAACCATTTCTTCTCTTTGAATTAGCCAACACAGTTACATTCAGTTCACTGTTGGTCCTAAGGTTCATTTGGTGGGCCATGAGAACAAGACAAAAGATTGTGATGTAAATTTCTTGGTGGGTGCTTGTGCAAGTAGTTTGAGGATTGGAATCATCTAGATAGTGTGAGAGGTAAACAACGTGAAGACTCTATCTAGGAACTTCAAGGACTATAGGGTAATGATTGAGGGTCAGTACCTCTCATTATTTCAATACCTCAACCCAGATGGGGTAGATCATAAGATTGACCTTGATAGTACTGAAACCATGACCAAGTTTTGTCGATGACATTTGATACCTGGGTAGTGGCCAGTGAAAAGGCCGCTAAGAAGAGGGTATATATAAAGAAAAATAATTGTGGAGGAATGACATTTCCTTATCTGGAAGGGACGAGTCAATCTGGCTGCTTAGGATCAATCGAGTAAGGTGATGTGGCACGCCTAAAAATGTGCAACTTTTCATATATATTTTATGCTCATTTTTTAATGATATTGTGCTTTAGAGGAAGGTATTTTGTGTTTTTTAATTACAGATGCAAGAAATGAAATTTTGAAGAAAATAGAACAAAAATGGTGTAATTTAGAGTCAAATGGAGCAAGAAAGAATATTCTGACCAAGTGCATTTTAATATGATTTTCTTATGCTTAAGTCCCTTTACATTTATCATATATTTTTGAATGAAATTGCAGTTTAAAAAAAAAGTTTATTTCATTTTTATCTTGTAGGTATAACACTAGGAGCAGATTGGAGCTGAAACGGGGCAAAATGAAGTGAAACGGGCCCAAAATAGGTTGTTGCTAGTAGGGTGGAGCTTAAGCGCTAGTTGACCCGACTCGCAATTATGTGGTAATTTAGCTTTCAAAAGTTGGCCACAAAGTTGAACCAACTTATATTTTTAGTGGCTAGTGTGCAAAATTAAAATGTTATGAAATTTAGAAAATAATTTATACACTAGTGGTATTACGTAAGTATACGTATCATTTTAAGTAATATAGGGTTTTCTTTAAAAACCCCCAATATCGATCCCACAAGAAAGCAAGGTAAGAATTCCCTTAGGCTAATTCTAGTCTAATGCTACCAGATCTTAGTTTTGAATTTTTAAAAACTTTGATTTTCTTAAATTTACTAATTTTATGCTAAAATTATATTAATAAAATTAAATAAAAACCAACTCTAAGGAGACTTATTAAATTTTAGGAAGAAATTAAATAATTAAAACCCATTTTCCCTTGTGATGAGATCATAATCAGTGTAGGAATAAAATGTTTAAAAATCAAATGTGGTATTGTGAAAAATAAAAGCAATCATATTCTTTATCCTCTTTACGAGCGACAAAGAATATTGACTGATCCAGAGTTTGGTCCCTAAATTCACGGTTAGGGTGGGAAGATACTGACTCTCACTCCAGAGTTCCCACGTTCCTCTTGTATGAGGGTTAATATCTTGCTTTAGTTTCTAAACACCTGGACTAAATTGGGGATTTTAGTATATCACCATAAAATCTCCAATTCTACGCCCATCAAAGTATATTTCCCTATTTATTTGCACTCAACCCCATGGAATACATTCTCATCCATGAAATCAAATTTGATTCTTACTTAGTTGTAGAAAGCATATCCTTCTCAGATCGTATGTTTCACAAATATTTTTAACAAATCAATTGGCCAGATCGATAAGTAAATGAAAATCAAAGTTTTAATCATCACAATTTATGGAATTTTAAAAGCACTTATACTTAACTACATTCCTACATATATTTAATTCTCATCATAAGGAGAAAGAGTAAGGAAAAACTACTCACTAAGCATGGAGAAAACACATGGATTCTTCATTGCAAATGACATTGAAAGGCACACAACTTTATTGTAGTAATTCAAAGCAAACACAAAAAGAGTCCAAGACTTATATTTACAGAAGATTCACGCCTTTCCTGCAAAGCAAATAACAAACCTTACACTTCTTCCAATGTTCCAAAAGCCACCAAGAATCCACAAAAGAATTCACCTCTTATACACACACACGCACGCGCGCACACACACACACACACACACACACACACACACACACACACACATACACACGTCACCTTGAAGAGGCACACCTAACTTTTCTTTGACTCTCTCCTAAACTCCCCTCTAGACTCCTCTCGTGAGAGGCGCCAAGACCCTCTTTTTAAAGAGAAACAAAACACCTCTTCATTTTAAGAGACACACCTCTTAACTCCAACAGACACAACTTTTTACTCTAAGTAACACATCTTATCATCCAAGAGCCTTTCCAAGGGTCTAGATTCATTGAACCACTCCATGGGGCATGCAAGTTGTTTAGAATCTTCCAGAACATTCCGGAATAGCCTAAAATTGCCAAAAATGAATCCCTTAACCGTTTCTGGCACCTAAGCATCAGTTTCAGGTGACTAGGTATAATCTTCTCTGTATCTTGGTGTGAGCCTAGGCGCCACCTTGTAGGCAGCTCCACCGTTTCACTTTGTTTAGCTCCATTTCAGCCTCGTTTCGCCCCATTTCAGCTCTATTTCACTCCAAATTAATATACCTACAAGATAAGAATGAAAATAACTTTTTTAAAAAGAATAATTTCATTCAAAAACATTTGATAAATGTAAAGAAGATTAAACATAGAAAGACATATCCAAATATGTCAGGTCAGAATTTTCATCCTTGCTTGTTTTGGCTCCAAATTGAACCTTTTTATTTCATTTTCTCCAAAACTCTTTTTATTGTACTTGAAACCAAAAACATGTAGAATATCTTCCTTTAAAGTGTAATATAATTAAAAAAGCCCAAATGATATATATAAAATCAAAAAAATTTTAGGTGTGTCAAATTCCCCCAAACTTGAACGTTGCTTGTCCTCAAGTTACACCAAAACTTTTAAAAAAATTATATTTGTTGATTTGAGGTAGTGAGTTTCAGTAGAGTTATGTGAATTTTTTATATGCTTAATTTTATATATTCTATATAGTCACAATGATATAGACACAAGTATACGTATCGCTCAAGTAGTATAAGACTTTCTGATTAAGTCCCGAATATCAATCCCACGAGGAAGTGAGGAAAGATGTCCTTAGTAAAATTTCAGTCTACTACCACTAGTCCTTAGTTTGGAATGTCAATTAAAATAGTATTTTATCTAGCAACTACTCCTAAATGCAAATGTTAAATGCAAGGATAGTAACTATTCCTAAATGTAAATATTAATTCTAAAGATAACCCTTTTTGGATGAGTTAGTTTGGAGAACTTTAAGATGTTAAAAACTATTATTCTTATGTAGTGAATTGGATAATTTAACGGAATGAGATACATTAAATATTGTATGTGCCAAATAGGAGCAATTTTAATTCTCTACCCTGATTCAGTGTTATAGAAAATCGTGGGAAAATGGTGGAGTTTTCTCCAATAAAAATTAATGAGTTTTATCAGATGAAAGATGTGTATAGTTGTCATTATAGATTGTTTTCTGCTACAAATGAGGCCTTGGATGAGATTATTTCTTTTCTTATTGGTAGAAGAGGAACCTGGAAGGTGAAAAATGGTGTTAAGATAAACTTTCCTTTTTCTGTGTTAAATGTAGTATCTAAGGCCTGACACTACTTTATTTCTAAACTAATGATACAGACAAATCATCACAGTGAGGTTAAAGGATAGATTCATCCTGAACTTCTGTATCCAGCAGGTGATGAGGCTAAATGTAGGCTCTATTATTTATATGAACACTAGATCTATTGCTTTGAGAGAGACCATTGGTGCTTTGGCACACCCTGCCCTAATCTTCACACTCTGTGAACAGGCAGGAGTTGATTTTAGATATGAGGAATAGAGGATTGAGCCTCTAAAACTTATTAGGCTTGCCAATATAAAGACATATGAATCTCATGTTAGATGGAGGTCTGACAGTAAGACCAGGATATTCCTTCTGCTTATAGGACCCATACTTCTAGTGACCCTACTCTTCAAGAACTAATGGAGTATATGATGATCCATCAGGGAGATATCTTGAGAATGGATCATAGAGTACTAAACATGGATGCTAGAAATGCTCACACTGATGATTTGATACGAAAAAAGTTTGAATATGATGCTTCTTATGATGATGCAATGGTGAGATACGATCATTCAGTTCAGTTTCCCACTCACCCTATTTTTAGTCTATATCAGCAGTAGAATTTGGATGCAGATGAAGAAGATGATGATGATTAGTGATATTTCTTTTAGTTTATGTTTGATTATACATTGTTATTTTATTGTTTATTTTTGTTATATTGTTGAAACTGTTTGTTGTTAGATTGTGAGACTCTATTTTGTTGTGTTATGAAGTGTAGTTTGTAAAATTGTTTGTTGTTTGAAATTCAGTTTAGTTCTGTTGTTAATAGTTAGAATTTTGTTAAATGTATTATAATTAACCTTTTCTCGGCAGATTTTATATGTATTATGTGTTATTTAATGTTTTAAATCTTGTAGCTTTTTATATTAGCACATGCAATATTTCAGAATTAAGTTTTAAAATTAGAACCTTCAACAGGTAAGTATTTTATTTATGTGTTTAATGTTTTCTTTCACCCTTTATATTTTTTATTCAGTTCTTCATGCTAAATCTTTTAAGAATTTAGGTTTTGTGGGGAAAGAAAAATTCCTTTTTAAAGAAAGAAACTTAATTTTATCCTCACTTAGCTACATTTTCAAAAACTTTAAAATTAACAATACCTTTGGTATTAGGGGATAACTTTAGATAACTATATTTATGTTTCTAAATATATAGTAAACTTAAGTAAATATTTTCAATAATAAAGGTTAATTTTAGAGATTAGGATATTTGGTATAAGAGAATAAGATTATGTTTTTCTATTTTAAGTAAAGTAATTTATATTTTTGAAGTATTAAAAATCTTAGACATTCATGTAAAAAGAAAATAATTTAACTTTATGAAATCTTTAAGCTAATATAAATTTGTTAAGTGAAGGAATGTGAAGAATTTTTTTAACTTTAAGAGGAGGATGGTGAAGTTCAAAATCATTAAAGGCTATTCAGATATAGTAATCCTTATATATATAAGAAAAAGAGAAATAAAAGAAAAGAAAAATGATTGAAAAAGATCTTGAAAAGAAAAGAAAAGAAAAAGATAATATGGGGAGAAGCTTGAGGAGATGCCTAAATAAAAATTGGCTTCACTTGAATTAACTTAAGGAAGAAGACTTGACCACATTTTCTAAACTTTTATTTGAGTATTAGCTTATTTACTAATAAATTTTTATGAAATTCTTTTTCATATGAATATTCTAAGTGACTTTAATATGACAAATTGTAATTTTTCTTGAAAAGAATAGAGAATCAGAAAACTTGGACTTGATTGCTGAATATTCTTATACCTTTAGTATTAACTGGAGTTGTTTTAAATTTTTCTTAAGTTATGCTATTATGTTTAGTAGACTAAAATATGGAAATCTTGAAGTTAAATTCTTTATCATAAGTCATATTTTTATATAGTAGAGGAGTTACTTAAGGACGATCAACATGCAAGTTTGGGAAATTTTGATACACAAAAAATATATGCATTTTTAAATTCATATTTTATACTCATTTTTTGTGATATTGAACTTTAATGGAAGTTATTTTTATGTTTTCTTGCAGGTTGTTGATTTTCAGGACTTAAAGTAAACAGGAAGCAAAAAGGATGGAATTTGGAGTCAAAATGGCGTTTTTGAAGAAATACTCAGCACCAATGATGCAGGCTTACAGAACAGATGGTGGATTTTACTCAGCGTCGACGGTGCCAGAAGCAACGCTGATGATGCTGTTTGATAGAGAGCGGTGAATTAATTATGGACCATTGACGCCAACGACACCCATGTCGGTTCAGACCCTTTTTCTAGAAGATTCAATTAATTTGAACGCTTTTTGAAGAGTTTTTGGATGCACCTATTGGAGAACTGACTCTAGGCTCTATTTGGGGCAAAAATTGATCAGAAAAGGGGCTCCTCCTCATTGCTTCTTGCTCATTTTCACCATACCTTGCCTCCATACACTTTTTCCATTTCCATTCCACCAACATTCAAGAGTCTATTAGTTATTTTTTTTTAAGAGTTTAGAATTTTTGTGGTGAGATTAAGTGGGAATTCTTCTCTGAGAGTGCTCTAGAAGGAGAAAAGTGAGAGATTTCTTCTTTCTACATTTCCTAGAAGATGCTACAAGGGATTTGCTTTGAGAAAGAGTTTCAGATAAGTGCTGTTTGTTTATTAGTGTTGTATGAACTTTCTTTTATATATGAAATTTATGTTTTGTTGTATCTTTCTCATGAAGTGTGAGTAGTTTTCTTTATCTTTCTCCCTACTCTAAGATATGATGAAATGAAGAGATAAATAAAAAAATAAATTGTGACAATTTTTTAACTCAAAAGTTAATTTACTTTTCGATCTGATCAATTAAATTGTTAAAATGTGTTGTGAAACATATGATCCGAGAAATGGAGTATGAGTTCTACAACAGAGGTCACATTTGATTTCATGAAGGAGAAATTTGTTTAAGAAATTAAGTGTAAATAAATAGGGAAATATTCTTTTTTGGGTGTAGAATTGGAGAATCTTCATTTGATTCCATGAAGTAGTATTTCGTTCATAGAATTAAGTGCAAATAAATAGGGAAATATACATTGTTGGGTGTAGAATTAGAGATTTTAGCGTGACAGACTAAAATCCCCAATTTGGTCTTATTGTTTAAAAACTAAAGCAAGAGTTAGCCTTCAGGTGAAGGGAAATGGGAGCTCTGGAGTGGGAGCCAATTTCCTCCTAGCCTAGCCACAAATTTAGGGACTAAATGTGAGATTATCCAATGATTTTCTATAACACTGTATGAGGGTAGAGAATTAAAACTGCTCCTATTTGGCACAATACATATTAAAACCTTTTATCTCATCTCATTTTACCAAAATCTCATTGTAGTGGGAAAATATTTTTAGAAAAATATGAAATCAAACTCACCCCATATTTTTTAGAGTTTAAATGAAGGAGCGCTATACCTCAAACCCTGTATCTATCCCAAAAGATAAACATAGGACTTGAGAGTGAGACTCAATCAAATAAACTAAGAAATATATGTTATTATTTTGGTCTGCGATACAATTTTATTTGTCGACAAGTTCCACTATTTAATATGAAGAATTAAATAAATTTTATATTAAGCTGGGTTCGGACAAGCTTCCTATAAGGGCAAACCTCTATAGTTAATTACATCTTAGATAATTGAAGTTACCTAAGAAAACTCTTGATAAAAATCACAAAATATTTTCTTCAAGGAGTTCAAAAGGATAGGACTTTTCAACAAAATCGGACATAGAGGTGTGAAAGGGGAATGATTCAAATTTTGAACATTTATTGGAATCCAAAGGAAGAGAGAGACTAGAGGATGTCATGGATTCGGAGGAGAACCTCGGCGACTTCCCAGTCTACCCTATTATTTGACTTTGATTTTGAGGAGAATTTATTTAAATGTTTCATCCTACTAATTTTATTTGTTTGGGCTTACATTCATGTGAAACAATCACACAAATAGCCGGAAAGATGTGAGGGTTTAGGCCTTGATGAATGACAACCTCAGAATCCTAAGACAAGTTAGGGCTTAGATTGTACAACAGAGCTGTACAAAGGCCTAAAGATAGGTTGAGGATTTATGTTGCATAATCAAACAACCTCAAAATTTTATGGCTTATTGTTTAATTCTAAGGAAAGAATGGTTTAGTTGATGCAAACAAGTTTTGTTGTTGAAGATGGCCGTGTTGTCCACCATGCTAGCTCCAAGCTCCTTGTTATGACGAGTTTAAGTTTTTTATTGTGTCAGGTTATGATGTCAAATCAGATTTTCCTATGCTTAAAGTTCTTTAAATGTTATGGGGCATGTTAAAATTGATTAGAGCGACACTGGTTAGGATCCTACGGTTCCCTCGTTCCGACACCACTAGCTTCTATCGGATTCACTTAATCTAAATGAATTTACTAAACTCAACTTAATGAGTTCCATAATTTCATTTAGACTGTGATAAGTCTTGTTAGCAACCTTAGGTTACCTCCTTTGAGGGGTTCTCGATCATCCGACAGAGACATATAATTTAGTTGCAATTATTTTTTGTGATGTTTGTGATTAAATTTTGAGTTGTCTTATATTTTGAATGTTGTGGCAGTAAATTTTATATTGTTGATTTTAGTTTTGGTTTTTGTTTTGTGGCTATCCTAGTAGTTTTGGTTTTCATGCAGGGTGTCATCGTTGTTTAACATGCAAGCTTTGTAAGTATAAAAATACAATGTGGAATGTACAACAAAAGACGATGTTCTAAACTATAAAAGCGTACCTGAAGAGTATTCTAGCTCCACCACTTGATAGGTCAGTCCTTACAAGGCATGTATGTAACGTTGCAAGGAATTCAAGTTGCATGAGTAGATAAAGATTTAGCTACCAAACCCCAAGTTCTGATTTAGTTGAATCTCAGAAGTTCCTAGTAGTTGATTTTAGGACAAAATATGATAAGTTTAATTTGTCCTTCAAAACATCTAAAGATTTCAAAGTGCTCGGGATATGACCCTGAACTATTTTAAAGTTCTCTTAAATTATTTTGAGTTCATTTCTGAACTTATCATATTGTTCCATTAACAATCCGAGTTTAGGGTGTGGCTACCCCATTGCTCATTAAAGCTTAACAATTTAATTATCCCAAGGATAGGGTGCTCTATTAATCAATTGACGTTTCATTTAAGAGTTATATGAGTGATGCCCCTAAGACAAGTTTGAATTATTTAAGATTTATGATGTCCGAAGTTAAAGTCAGGCTTGTAGTGTTTAAAGATATTAATCACCAATCATTTCATTTTCTAAATCCAATCGACTTGGGTTTAGACAGCGAACCTATGTCACTACCAAAACTTTAATAATCATAATGAATGAAATGATGATTATGAAAGATTTGATTTAAGTGTGATATATTCTTATTAAGTGATCACATCATCCTCAACTTTGGGCTTGAAGAAAGTAAGCTATCATCTTTCTGGCTTAAGCCCATCACTTAAGGATCATTTGATCTTTAATTGACTTTCGAGTTATGAAGATTAGGAGAACTATGTTTTTAGTTGATGTTGTGCAAGGGTGTTGAATGGTTTTCTACCTTTTAGCCCCATTGCATTTCAATCAACCAAACATGTTTATTTACCTAAAGTTTTTATTTAGGCACAAAAGTCCTAAAATTACAAATTTGCCCTTGGGGCACTTCACCTCATAACTCTTTAAACACAACTTAAATGACTTTGAGGGTTTAAAGTGTCATATCCATGAGGTAATTAAAATGTTATAGGAGGATATGTGGACCTCTCAAAATTTGATTTAATTTAGATAATTATTTAAATTTTAATAGGATTTTCTAAAGTTAATTTATTTAATAATCCAAAATAAAATTTATATTTATGGAAAAATTATTAGAGGTTTCCTAAGGTCAGATAAACACTTAGGCAAAATTTCATGTTTTTTTGAATCAAATTTCTATTTTTATTATTTAATTTTTAGATCAATTTTCATAAATTATTTAAATAGAAAATAGTTTTTTAATTACAAAAAATATTTTTATACTTTAATTAGACTCCTTTGAGTTCACAATTCTCAGAGAATCAAATTTTATATTTTTTTATTTTTAATTTATTTAATATAATTATTTTAGTGAGAAAATATGAAAAATTCATTTTTAAGCCTTTAAAATTTATTTTAAACTTAGAAAAATTAGGAAAAATGTCCTAATGAATTTTAAGTGATCAAGGGANAGAAAAAATTAGGAAAAATGTCTTAATGAATTCTAATTGATCAGGGGAAATTCTCACTCATTTTGAACCATTTTTTGTATTTTGATTATTTTAATTATTTTAATTATTTTAATTCAAAATATATTTTAAAAATGAAATATTTTCGCAAAAATGGGTTTTATTTTTATTAAATGGCCCTTATCATAGGAAACTTAGAAAAATAATTTTCATAATTTTCTTAAGCATATTTAATTTAATATAATTATTTTTATACAAAAAGCAAGGTTTCCTTAAGAAATCCATTTCAGTGCTTAGACTAAGTAAAATAATTTTGATATTTTTACAATGGGTAGACATGATTTTTATGAATAATGTGGAGTTGATTTTGTTAATTTTTTACATGTATTTAATTTACACAAATTAATACAAGGTGTTTACATTTAACTAAGTATAAAAATTTGCAAAATGATTTAAAGCATCACAAATTTTTCCTAGATTTCTCTAACCACAAAAAACCTACTGAAATTATTTTCATAAATTTTTAAAAGATATTTTGATTTATATAATTAAAATAAACCAAAATGGTTACCTTAGCTTAAAAATTAGGGTTAGAAGCATAGATATGCACTCTTACCTTAGGAAAATCAGAAGACATGACCTCTGTCATGAGGAACAAACCCTCAAAATTTCAAGCCATGGTGAAGTTTTTTAAGCAATGGAGAATTAAAATACCACAGAAGGTATTTAATTAATTAAAAATCAGGGAGTGAGACAATAATTTTTATTTTTAGTCCGCATTACTCTTCTCTGTTCACTGAGCAAAGAGTATTTTTCTTTTATTTTTATAATTTTTCTAGAGAAATATATGGATTTTTGAAGTTTACGCATTTAAAAAAAATTCAAAAATCCCTATTTTTCTACTTATCCACGCGGCGCCAACTCATCCTCGTCCACTCCAAAGGCTCCACGCGTCTCTCCACCATTTGACGCTGTCAGCCACATAGCCTCCACGCAGACCGCGCTTTATGCACCATAGATCTGTTCGGCTTGATCTCCTCCGTGCATTGGATATACGCGCGATCAGCTGACTCTCTGTTATCGTCCCCAAGCGATCTAACCCGTTAGTTGTTCACTCTACAACCTTAAAATCTTAGCCTAAACTCAACCAAATCAAATGGGGTTTGTTCTTAAGCCTTTACCTACTCTAGACAAACACATCTATATGGTTTATACGATATGAAATATAGTAAATACGTATGGAGGGTCGAAACAAGCTCGATTTAGGGTTGGAGTTCAATACCTATATCTGAGATGGGAGGCCTCAATCAGATGGTTGTGGTAGCTTCGATTGGTCCAAACGAACCTCCAGATGAAGTCTCAAGCCTTAGTGAATGGTCTAGGTATGAATTTGATCAAGCTCAATTTCAGGTGTTGGTTTACAGCTAGGTTAGAGGCTATTTCATAGGGGGCTTCTGTGGGGAATCAACTTCTTTCACTTTGGGGATGGTGTGTACACAGTTAATTGGAGTTTGGTTCACTATGAAGATGCGGGGAGTTCTGTCATTGTTTTTGCAGAAATTTGAGCTCAAAATTGAGCTTCCACACTGAGAATCAGTGGGGGAAAATTGTGGGCTTGAACTGTGGAGGTCATAGAGAGTCCTTGATAGCAATTTGATAGAGTTTTTTTAAGCAAAGTTTATCTCTTCTTTCTTTCCCATGGAGGTGAGGTTTAAATAAAAATGGCCTAGGGCGACTGTCATGGCCAATTTAGAGGTGTAAAATGGTGCTTAGGTAGAGGGTTTTGAAGTGCTAAAACCAATTGAAATTGGCCAGCTTAGATGGGTGAGTTTGGCTTGAGGTTCTCAATTTTGGTGTTTTTTGGCTACTAGGCCAACCAACAAGGCTAGGGGAGGTGGCCGGGAGGTTAGGTGAGCCGGTGGGAGGGTTAATTATAATTAACCCTCAATGACAAGTGATGATGGGGAAGATTGTTTGGTTAAGGACCATAAATGGGCATAAATCCCTTAATTTAGGGATCCATTAGTCCATAGTTCATCATGGCTGGTCCAAGGCGGTTTATCCTGGTCAATAGAGCGTACTTAGTGGTTGTGGTGTCATCAAGTTGGTGGCTTAGGCATGACTAAGTCAATTTTGGTGCATGGGTCCAATTTGGGTCCAGATGGCTAAAAGTTAGGTTTGGATTAGGCTAGTCATGACTTTGAGCCCAATTGTTGATCAACATTTTGCATATGATTGTCATGAATCTTTTAGGTGAAGTATTGAAATGATTTTGAGTTCAATTGGAAGCTCAATTTGAAGGATTTTGGGATTTTGTTCAATTTGGGCATGTTGGAGTAGACTTAGGGTCTAGGTTGGGCTAAGATTGGGCGAGGTTCAAATTGATTATTGAAAATGGTCTATATGAATGTCATAAAGAGATTTCAACATAAATTGGGTGCCAATTTTGGGATTAAGGCATTCAATTTGGTGGAATTTGGAGACATAGCCAATTTGGGGTAAATTTAGGGATTTTTTAGTTTCAGTTGAAATTAAGTGAAATTGAAGCTTCTCCAAGGCCAATTAAAGGTCATTTTTGGTGTGTAGGAATGTTATGAAGAGTTTAGGACTCAAATTGGGGCAAATTGAGTAGGTTATGGGGTTCAATTTGGTGGGATTAAGTCATATGACCAAAATTGGGGGTTTGACTTAGATCAAGATTGAGCTCAAAGCATGGGCTAATTAGCCTTGGATTTGATTTATATTGGTCATATGAAGGGTAAATTTGATTTTAGGATTGAAATTGAGGGAAATTGGGACCAAATTGATGGATATTTAAGGAGAATTTGGGGAAATTGGGCCCTTAAAGGCAATTTGGGGGTTTTGGTCAAAATGGTCAAATTGGTCAACTTGGGTTCAATTGGACGGTCCAAATTGGTTTTGAAAACATTTGGAGTGATTTTGAAGGATTTGGGAAAGTTTGGGGTACTAAGAGTATTTTTGTAATTTTGGTGGTTTTGGGTAATTTGGGTATTTTGAAATGATTTGAAATAATTTCTGAACAAATTAGACTATTTTGAGTGAATTGGGAAATTTTGGACAAATTTAGGATTTGGGGGGTGTTTAGGCAATTTGGGTAGGTTTGGGGGTAAAAGGTCAAATTGGGTTATTTTTTGTAGAATTGGGGTGTCAACCACCATGTATGAGCTATGGACCAATGAGATCCCCATTTAGGCCCTCTATGTACTGGTCTTAGCTAAAGCCTAGCCTAGAGCTAGTGGGTTTAGGAGACCATCTACATGAGTCTCCCAAAAGATAAAGGGATCAAAGTCAACAATTTGGGTTCAAGGTTTGTGAGTGATTGTGGGTGAAAGTGAGTGTAAGTAAGTGAACTAACTCCAGACCAACACCCAGGGTCAACCCTAAGGTCAAGCAGTCATATGGGAACTCTCCTTGAGATCCTCCATACTGACCCCACCTATTAAGTGCTAGAGGTTAGGACCAATATGTGGAACTTCAAGTTGAGCAAAGAAGAGTTTAGAATTTCTAATGGTGAGGGTTCCTTTTCTAGTTTTCTAAGAATAGTCAATGGAAAAGTCCTATGGCTAGATTTTAGGCAACTAAAGAGGGAAAACTAAACCTCAACCAAAAGTGAGGTCAACAATGCCATAGTGATGTGAAACACGTGTCAATTATACAAGAATATATGCTGCCTAAATATATGAATTGAGTGTGTGAATCAACCCTTTAGAAAACTTGTTAATTTTCACAATAGGTGAACATCTAGTTTACTAGTTCTACGTCTAGTTTGAAAAATCAAAGTTTTAGATTTTTCTTTTAAATTTCTAAGCCTAATTTTTCATTAATGAAAACCTAAGACGCTGGGATTTTCTATCAGGTGAGAAGTATGCTCCTTTGATTTGAATTATGTAAATTCCCATTATTCTTCTAATAAATTTTAAAACTAATGCTAACAAGTAGAGAAAAATTCTCCTTAGCCTCTTCTAAGGTCAGAAGAAGTGTTATAAACTTATATTATATATAAGTTGGCTTTACCATCTAACATTTTTCAGAATCTGCTAGTCCCCTATATTGGTTGAAGTCTCCTACTAGCAATATTGCTATTCAACTAGGTGATTGTGTGTTATCTTGTTTATGATTCTTTTAGATGGTTAGAAGTACTATTTTACAAGGGATTTTAATGTTTTAATTGACCACATTGAAAGTAAAAGAGGATAAAAAAGATAAAAAATTAACATGAAATTACATCAAAGGTAATATCAAACAATTCTCATGGAATAATACGTTTTATCACTGCCCAAACAAAAAAGCATAATAATTCTAGTTCCTAAACATGTTGAGATGAAACAATTTAAAAAACATTAAACTAAATTAGAAAGAGCTTACACAGAGACAATGTAACCAGAAAGTATAATTTCTAAGCTCCACTAAATTTCTCCCTTATTAATAATTTCCACTTGACAAAAATCACAGATTATAATAAAAAAATCCCCTCACCAAACTCTTCCTAACACACTCTAAGGATTGCCTCAAATTTTCTCCTCCACACTCTTGCCATGCTTTAGTGTCTATAATTACTCCGGCGGACATCACTTGGGATTGATTACACTAAATTTAAGTTGTTCAACAAGCCATGTAGTTAAGAAACCAAAGTAATTCCCATATGTTGGTTCAATGTGCCAGGTTTCTCCTTGAAGCATTGGGTTTCTGATTTCTCTGGCTAAAGCGCGTATGAAGCAAGTAAAGCTGAAAACTGGTTTCAATGTGGGTGTCGAGTAGCTCATACCCATGTGAGCTCTTGATTTTCTTGTGCAGCGTTGGGTCACCCATACCCTAGTGAGTGTTGGGTTTCTGGGTGCAACATAGGGTTTCCAATCTCTATGTTTTGTGTGTGTACTATTCAGACACGGGATCACTGGTCACATACTAGGTTTTTAGCTTCTTTCCTTTGACCAGGTCGAAGGATGCATATCAACCGCTGGTTAGACCTACACTTCCACGTTTTTTTTTCTTTAAGTAATCCCCTTTTAACCTTCAATCCTACAACTTACAAAAAACAAACAAATTTACCCAAGAAAATCATAAAGATTATAAATAGCGGAGTAAACAAATGAAATAAGATCACATATTTCATTTGTATCAAGTAGCCAAAATTAAAATGTAAGATTTTCCAAAGAGATTCTTTCAACATTGATGTCAGAGTCTTTGTAGTATATACTATTTCGAATGCTAGGGAACTAGTCACACTCTTTAGCGATTTGAGCAAGCACATTCTCAATCTCTATCCTCATAAGCTTGACATTCAATTTTTTGGCAGGCGACAAGAAGCTTTTTTCTAGGACTAGTGCTTTGAAACCCTACTACTAGAAGGGCATTTGTAGAAAACTTTTCGACAACACCAACATTGATGGCCGCATCTGAGTGAACACGATGATCAACGGAATGTTCATCACCCAATCGTTCGCTTGAAGTGAACATGACTGTGAAATTTAACTAGTTTTATATATCTTTCTCCATTTATTAATTATGAAAATAAGCAATTGTATTCAAAAGGAAACTTTTTCCTTTTTTCCTAAATCAATATGTACAAGGATGTAGGAGTACTCACCCCTTTGAACTCGTCAATATCAAGAGCAGGATTTTCCTTAAAACCTATGGGAGAGAAGTCTTGCTTGGGAATTTTAGCTTCCATGTTAATTCAATTTATTTATTTATATATGCTTTTTCTTCTCTACACTCATCTTTCTTTCGCTTGTCCAAAAATGCAGCAGGAGGATCTCACAAGGAATATCAATTTTCAAAGTTGGAACGTGCATTTTTATGACCATAATGTATTGATACTCAAACAAGGAAGATGAAGAAAATTGATGATGGATTCAAGACTTACAAATTGAATTATCAGAACTTGTTTATAAAGTTGAGGTGCCCGAAAAATGATGTAAGCAATGGCAGGCTATCATCAAACAAGGATAATAATTATTTTAATCATTTATTAATTTTAATGCATGTTTAAGTTTCTTATATTCTTATAATTAATTTCAATATAGATAAAAAAATTTGAGAACTGAATATTTATATCCGATTTTGCTTGGCTCGAACTTAAATTTAGAAGTCGCAAGCCAATAACTAATCTCAAACCACGATATTTGGTATCTAATCCAGTTTTTTTTTTCTCTCAAGGATTAGATGAGTGCCTCATTCGTTGATGTGCTAAATATTCGAGTACCACACCCTACACACGGGGGGAATCAAAACTATGACCAGAAAGACTGCTCTACCAACAGACTACGAAAGGCGCACTATCTATTCTAGTTCAATAAACTCAACTAATATGATCAGCAGGCTGACATCAGTGTGACCTCATCAACCTAAAAAACGCCAAATAGAGCACTTTATATTCAAATGATCATCTCCCAGTAGACACAGAATTAGGCTACAAAATTGGAAGTGTAATACGTGTATTTTATTTCCTTTTGCGTAGCCCATTATGTAATGTAAAGTGGAGTTGAGACCAATCTATAAATAACGGTGACAACCCTTCCTAAGTAGTTCATTGATAATCAATCTCAATGCCTATTTGTTTAACCCGAAAAATGTCCGAAAAGCACAACTAAAAAATTGAGCATCTTAGAGAGAAGAGAAAGTGAAAGATAGCTCATAATTTTTATTCTAAAATTGATCATTTATTTCTAGATATAGGGGTATGGGTTTTAGAATTACAAATATGTCCTCTACTAATTAACCTCTGAGGGGGGTCTTTTAGTATATTACATGTGTCAGATTTATTAAATGGCACGTGGTTTTATCTGACCGTTGTGGGTCCTAGCGATCGGTGGATGCACAGCCGATCGTTTTTCCTCGATTCGCCTCGTCGGTTTTTGGTCGTTGTTGCGCCTTGGTTCAACAGGTTTGTCTTAGGGAGATCGTCAGGTCTTTTATTGCCTTGATATTTAAGCTTGGCTTCAAGTGGCTCTTCTTGCTCTAGAGTTCGTTGACTGGCAGGTATATTCCTCAGGTCATTCGTCATTTCACTTAACAGTTGGATTTCCTCGAGATTCTTGCTGACCTATTTTTGGTATACACTCTTTTTTTTTTTTTTTTTTTTTTTCTTTTNNNNCTTGTTATTCATGTATTATTGATGTGTTTAGGGGTATTATTGATTAAGTGTGTTTCATGTACTACTCCTGTGTTAGAGGTGTCTAATTAGTTATGCTTTTGTATTATTCATGCTCCTATGTAGGGTTATTATTGTGTTATATCGGTGTGTTACTCATGTATTATTCCCTTCTTGTGACTGTTATTCTAATAATGTGTCAATATTTCCTTAATTTGCAGGATTATGAGTGCAAGGACTTTCAACTGTAGATGTCGTTCATCTGCAGTGAGAGGTGCACTGGATACAATTCGTGATCTTTCTTCAGAGGAGACCATTAATAATTTAAAGGAAATTAGGGTGTTCAACTTCTTTGACATGCCCCCATATCCCCAGGACAATGTCATGACTTTACATATCTTGAGATGCTGGGATAATGAGAGGGGTGTCTTCAAAATGGGTGGAAAGGAGGTTAAGTTACATGCTGACCATGTGGCTCTGTTGATAGGGATGCCAAACAGATGAGAGCCTGTTTCATGAAAAAAAGGACCCCTATCAAATGTGGATGCCAAATAAACAAAGAACCAACTGACAAACTTTTTTGCAGAAGGAGCCTCCACCCCACCTTTTGAGTAGTTATACTTAAAATTTTTACTAACTAACTTATTTTTTATTTCAAGTAATTTTCATGTGCTTGTAGAGCTATCTTCTTTTGCTGTAAATGTACACGCTTTTTCGTCCTTTAATTGGTCTGCTGCCATATGTGATATGATCATCGATCAAGTGAGAATCGTCTCAGTGAAATTAAGGCAGAATAAGTCAATTGGCTACATTCAAGGATTTGTATTTCTCCTAACAGTAATTCTTTGTTATTTACATTGAAACATCACTCTTATGATTTTTTTGTTTGTTGTCCTGACTTTTGCATACATGTTGATGGTCTAAAACATTCCCAGCTTTGGTTTTACGAGCACACCTCTCTTTTAACTCCTGATGCTCCTGATGCTAGACCTCGCATGCTGAGGTGGCCATCCAATCATGGGTTGAGTGCTGAGAAGATTCATGAAACCTTCAAGAGGCTTGATCATGTAAACCATTTAATTTTGATTACAGCTTATTGGCACATCTTTTTAGTATCTTTCTAAGAGTGATTGCAACTATTCTGACGAATACATTTTCAATGTAGGTTAATGACGGATTCTTAGCTTTGAGTGATGATGAAGTACAACTCCTCAAAAATCCAGAGCAGGGACCGCCGATCCCTGCAAGGCAACTTCCACATCACAAAATTACTGCAGGACCATCTTCACCGAAATCGTATGCCAGGGGTACAAGTGTTTCTAGTGATATAACCCCAGTACCCGGACATACAACGGAGAGTGCTGATTTTGGGGTACTATATGAGATGCTAAAATCTCAGGAACAAATAAGCTTAAATATACAAGAAACTGCTACTGGTATGAGTGCAAAGATGAATACTGTGGTAGAAGCATTGTCCACCCTAACAGGTTTGGTGCATAGATTAGTTGAAACCAAGGCTGAGAGGTTCGCTGAGAAAACAATATCCGATACAAGTAAGAAGACCAACAGTAGTGGTCATCAGCAAAAGAGGAAAGTGGACCCCCCTGCATCTCAATACCAATTTAAGAGAAGACGTAGAAAAATTGATGATGTGGATATTGTTGCTCCTGTAAATATAGATGTACCTGAACAAACAATAAGAAATATTGATGTTCCCTTATAGGCCGGAGACGCTGAATAACCGATAAGAGAAGCACAAGATGCAGATATGCATGATGAGGCAATCCATGAAGACCCTAAAGAAGTGGAACGAGCAATAAATGGTGTTCTTCAATCTCTGGCCCAATCGGTAAGTGCATCATTCTAATTTCTAATTAATGATGTACATTCCTACTTTATTAGGGCTAACAATATTTTTTTTAGACGCGTCTTTTGAGTTATGATGTACATACTGATTCAAAAAAGGGTGATCCCCAAAAGGTCCAAGTTTCAGATGAAAAAATCTTAGATGCACCCGGGTATCAGCAACTTTCTGGTCAAAGCCCCACTTCTAATGCAGACCAATATGCTATAGTTGTAAGTTAATAATATAGCTTAGTGCTTTGAAGCATATCTTATATACTCTTATTTTGTGTTATTTATGGATTGTTTTATTTTGCAGCTACGTCCTCTGGCTTCAACTATTGAGTATCCTGGTAGGTCATTCGTACCAATTGAAATGCAGGAAGAAACAGACCAGTGCCTCTCCAGATACACCAGAAGGTAAGTAAATGTCCAACACTACTTTAATGTTATGCAGATTTTTTCCTTTTAATTAAGCGGAACTATCTTTGGTCTCAATGTAGTGACATTATCATTAGCAGAGACCATATTTTGATTCATCGATTGACACTGGAAGATATATTATTAAATAAGTGGCTTGCAGACGAACTTGTTGATATATTTGCTGTCATGCTGCGTGAACGAACTTTAAAGCGACTAGAGTTGTGCCGGCCTTACCTGTATGTTTCACCAGTGTATAATGTATGTTCTAGAACTTGTAAACTCTATTCATACAACTTAAATTCATATATTCCTTGCATATTTAAACTAATATATTTATGAAGATGCATAAGTCATATGGTAACAAACCTTCTGTGAAACATATCACCAACGAGGCCGTAAAAGAAGCAAAAATCATTTTCTTTCCAATCATTCATAATCAACATTGGATCTTATTGGTTCTGGATCTCAAGTTGAGAAAATGGTGAATATACGACTCACTACCCAACCAAATACATAAGGTTGGTACAATGAAAGTTGTAAGTATATTCAACTAAATTAAAAGTAACACAATTGCATACGAAGATTAACACAGTAACATCTCAATATCATTCAGGTGAATATGTTTGCTAGAGATGTCGGTGATTCATTTACATCCAAAATCAATAAATGGTCCCTATCGATTACAAAGAATGTACCAACACAAAGGAATAGTTTTGATTGTGGCATGTTCGTCTGCAAGTACATGGAAACTCTAGTGCAAGGTGAAGAAGTCGACTGGAGTGCACATATGAACTGGCAGAATCATATGGAGCGATTTAAAGCAAAATTTGTTTATGACATGTGCTTACTTTTGAGGACTTCTGATTAAAGGTGTACAATTTTTCTTTGCATATTTTGTTTAGGTAACTGTATATGTGATAGCTTCATGGTTACTGTATATTGATTATTTGTATAGCTTACTCACGTGTTTGTGGTCTGCTGAATGTTGGTTAACTGCCTTAGTTTATATCTTGGCACAATACTTATAGCTAACTGTTAGTATTTTTTGTAAAACACTTGAGTAACATGTTGGTCAACTACCTTAGTAACACGTGATATGCTACATTATGAGTAACACGTGAGTAACACGTGGATAACACGTGAGTAACACGAGAGTAACGCATGTGCTACAGCCTGAGTAACACGGGAGTAACACAGCAGTAACACGAGAGTTACGTATCTGCTACATCCTGAGTAACACGTGAGTAACACGTGGATAACACGTGAGTAACACGAGAGTAACACATATGCTACAGCCTGAGTAACACGGGAGTAACACGTGGATAACACGTGAGTAACATGAGAGTAACGCATCTGTTACATCCTGAGTAACACGGGAGTAACACGTGGATAACATGAGAGTAGCACGCGAGTAACACATGTGGTACACTGCGAGTAATACGGGAGTAACACGTACATAACACGAGAGTAATACGAGCGTAACAAATATGCTACACCCTGAGTAAAACGGGAGTAACACGTACATAACACGAGTAACACGTAGATAACACCCTGAGCNGTAAACCACAAATTACTTTTTCGTAAAAATGTTTACAGATGATACAGTATTACAGCTTTTACAATATCAATCAATATAAATTCTCAATTATGGAATCTATCAAAAGTCCAATGTATGTTTCACTTAGTTGCGGTGCATAGTTTTCCTGCAGCAGGTGAGTAATACGAGAAAGAATTAAATTAAATGATTTTATATAAGAGGTAGTCATATAATACTGAATTTTATCAGCATACCTGAGTAAGACAATCTGTCAAACTTTTTTCGAATGCGTCCACGGCTCGACGACTACTTGCTGCTTCTTGTTCCATTTCTGGATGCAATGGGTCAAATTAGAAGTACGCATTATACATGGAATGAAATGAGGAAATACTAAATTAAAAAATTTATACTTTTGGCTTTCTTATTTCTCTCCCAATGTCCTTTCAACCTAACTGTAGATACTCCTTTCGGCCTTTTTTTAGCAGGGTCGTTCACATTGCATTCTATATTTATGGTTTTATGCTTCTTTTTTGTTTTATGTAATTCTATCGTTCTCCCTGCTATACCATCCTCAATATCTCCTGAAAACTTTTTAAACGTCTCCCACAAACACTCCTCAGCTAACTCATGTCCTTGTGCTCTATTAATGAG
>JXCR01130662.1:184424-211294 GCA_002079205.1 Phalaenopsis hybrid cultivar
TTTTTTTTTTTTTTTTTTTTTTTACTTTTTCTCAATTGCTTTTATCTTGTCTGCGTATAATTCATGATTCAAAAGTAGTTAACCAATTCGGACTGCTCCTGATAAGAAGTAAAATAAAGCAATAAGTATAGGTATTGCTGAAGGAAATAGACGAGGATTAAAATTTGGAAGATTTACATACATACCATTAAATTCCTATGTAATTCTAGCAAGAACTCTTCAATTTTTACATATATGCCCTTTTACCTATGAAAATGTGTATGTACTTTTTAAAGCTAAATAGTGATATTTTTTATGTGAAAAAAAAAAAAAATGGCCGGTAAAAATATATAAATTAGAGTTTAGTTGTTGGTTTGTAAATACGTAGTAATTCCGTCCTATGTACGAAAACTACGGTCAATAAATTAGATTTTAGGATATAGAACTCGGATGACATTGGCATCCCAACAAAACTACGGTCAATACTTGATGAATTCATATTTGTTAGGGAGAGGCGCCTAAAGAATAGAGTGTAAAAGGGAAGAAAATAGCAGGAGAACACAATAATGAATATGAAAATCAATGTAACCTTTATTCTTGAAATGAGTCCCTACTTATAGGAGTGAGAGTCGTAAGATTATATTATGTACCTCTCATAAAGGAGTATTTTGGTCAATACATAATTATATGGAGGAGAGTTTTAGATGACATATATCTGAATTTTGATTTGGTCGGTTATGCGTCGGGAGTCTAAAAGAATGATCAGTCGGGACTTGAACCGAGTGGCTATCATTGAAGGGTTAAGAGGATTGTCTAATTTCACACCTATAACCAGCTAATAAGATTCATAAGTGCAAAGAAAACAAATTAGTTAATGAAATGTAATTCGTCGCGGATACTTATAACTAACTACTCGATCATGAAAAGCTCAAAAGTGCATCCAATAACTAACTCGAATGTGACATACTGCTAAGCCTACTATTCTCTTATTCGCGAATTGCTTTTGGGCCCAGCATTTTATGCAACCATAGGAGTCGGCATGGCTTGTATTTTTAGTAGTAGTAGCTCTAGTGACAGAAGTGTGACTTTGGTGATCAAATTATTAAAAGGAGTGAACGATTTNAAAATTGGGCGTCACAGAGAGAGAAGAGAAAGTGAAAGATAGCTCATAATTTTTATTCTAAAATTGATCATTTATTTCCAGACATAGGAGTAAGGGTTTTAGAATTACAAATATGCCCTCTACTAATTAATCTCTGAGGGAGGTCTTTTAGTATATTACATGTGTCAGATATATTAAATGACACGTGGTTTTATCTTACCGGTGTGGGTCCTAGCGATCGATGGATGCACAACCGATCGTTTTTCCTCGATTCGCCTCGTCAGTTTTTGGTCGTTGTTGCGCCTTGGTTCTACAGGTTTGTCTTAGGCCGATTGTCAGGTCTTTTATTGCCTCGTTATTTAAGCTTGGCTTCAAGTGACTCTTCTTGCTTTAGAGTTCGTTGACTGGCAGGTATATTCCTCAGGTCGTTCGTCATTTCACTTAACAGTTAGATTTCCTTGAGATTCTTGCTGACCTATTTTTGGTATACACTTTTTTTTTTCTACTTATTCTCAATTGCTTTTATCTAGTCTGCGTATAATTCATGATTCAACACAAGTTAACCAATTCGGACAGATATGGTGCTCCTGATAAGAAGTAAAATAAAGCAATAAGCATAGGTATTGCTGAAGGTAATAGACGAGGATTAAAATTTGGAAGATTTACATACATACCATTAAATTCCTATGTAATTCTAGCAAGAACTCTTCAATTTTTACATATATGCCCTTTAACCTATGAAAATGTGTATGTACTTTTTTAAGCTAAATAGTGATATTTTTTATGTGAAAAAAAAAAATTGGCCGGTAAAAATATATAAATTAGAGTTTAGTTGTTGGTTTGTAAATACGTAGTAATTCCGTCCTATGTACGAAAACTACGGTCAATAAATTAGATTTTAGGATATAGAAGTCGGATGACATTGGCATTCCAACAAAACTACGGTCAATACTTGATGAATTCATATTTGTCAGGGAGAGGCGCTTAAAGAATAGAGTGTAAAAGGGAAGAAAATAGCAGAGAGAACGCAATAATGAATATGAAAATCAATGTAACCTTTATTCTTGAAATGAGTCCCTACTTATAGGAGTGAGAGTCGTAAGATTATATTATGTACCTCTCATAAAGGAGTATTTTGGTCAATACATAATTATATGGAGGAGAGTCTTAGATGACATCTATCTGAATTTTGATTTGGTCGGTTATGCGTCGGGAGTCTAAAAGAATGATCGGTCGGGACTTGAACCGAGTGGCTATCATTGAAGGGTTAAGAGGATTGTCTAATTTCACACCTATAACCAGCTNAGAGGATTAGAATTTGGAAGATTTGCATACATACCATTAAATTCCAATGTAATTCGAGCAAGAACTCTTCAATTTTACATATATGCCCTTTTAACTATGAAAATGTGCATTTAAAGCTAAATAGAGATAATTTTTATGTGAAAAAAAAAATTGGCCGGTAAAAACATATAAATTAGAGTTTAGTTGTTGGTTTGTAAGTACGTAGTAATTGCGTCCTATGTACGAAAACACCCCTTAAATTTTTTACCGGAACTTCTATAAAAATCTAATTACAAGTTCATAAGAAGGCTTTCTAGTTGGAAATCTAAAATCCCAACAAAAAGTTATGATGGCTTATACACGTGTATTTTCTGTCTGGACACCTGACGTGCCTCTACGTGCAGTACATGTTATTCCTGAGTTATTTTTAGGTTATTTCTGGGTTATTTTCAATAATTTCAAAATAACCCATAAATAACCCAGAAATAAAGATCGCGGGTTATTTCTGGGTTACTTCGGGATTATTGAAAATAACCTAGAAATACTTGAAAATAACTCAGGAATATCTTGCACCGCACGTAGAGATACGTCAGGAGTCCGCACAGAAAAATTTTTGGGTTCATACACCCCAACTAAATTCTATTTGCATCAATCATTGATTTAAAAATATTATAAAAAATAATCCATATGTCCATCTTTACAACAAATAAATGATCCTTTGAGGTGATGAGAGGCAGAGAGGGAAGCATTGGCGAATTTTAAATGGCAGGAAGTTAGAAAGCCAGAGATAAATGCTCTGTTAGTGAACGCTAAGAAAATGATGAAAATTACATCCCCGAGTCAATTTAAAGAGAGGAAGAAATGACTGCAGAGGTAAATGACTCTATTATAGTGGAAGATATTTCGGTCTTAATCTATCTATAATCTCTGTATGTCAATTTAGCCATTATGATACAGGAAACTTGAGAAAGATTAGGATACAGAAGTCGAATGACATTGGCATCCCAACAAAACTACGGTCAATACTTGATGAATTCATATTTATTCGGGAGAGGCCCCTAAAGAATAGAGGTAAAAGGGAAGAAAAGAGCAGAGAGAACACAATAATGAATATGAAAATCAATTTAACTATTATTCTTGAAATGAACCCCTACTTTTAGGAATGAGAGTTGTAAGATTATATTGTGTACCCCTCATCAAGAGATATTTTGGTCAATACATAATTAGATGGAGGAGAGTCTGAGATGATATCTATCCGAATTTTGATTTGGTCGGTTATGTGTCGGGAGTCTGAAAGAATGATCGATCGGGACCTAAACCGAGTAGCTATGATTGAAGGGTTGAGAGGATTGTCTAATTTCACACCTATAACCAACTAATAAGATCATAAATGCAAAGAAAACAAATTAGCTAATCAAATCTAATTCGTTGCGGATACTTATAACTAACTACTCGATCATGAAAAGCTCAAAAGCGCATCCAATAACTGACTTGAATGTTACATACTGCTAAGCCTACTATTTTCTTTTTTGTGAATTGCTTTTGGGCCCAGCATTTTATGCAACCATAGGAGTCGGCATGGCTTGTAATTTTAGTAGTAGTAGTTCTAGTGACAGAAGTGTGACTTTGGTGATCAAATTATTAAATGGTGTAAACGATTTAGATATCTTGGGTCCGTTGTTCAAAGCGATGGTGATATAGATGAGGATGTTAATAGTGGAACTCAAGTTGGTTGGTTGAAGTGGAGGAATGCTTCGGGCCTTTTGTGTAATAGAAAACTACCGCTTCGACTGAAAGGTAAATTTTATAAGACGGTGGTGAGAACTACAATGTTTTATGGCGCTGAATGTTGGCCTTTAAAAGAGAAGCATAATAATAAGTTAAGTGTTCTCGAGATGAGAATGATTAGGTGGATGAGTCGCTTTACACTTAGAGACAAAATGCGAAATGAATATAGCTATGATAGGTCATGTGACGGACAAAATTAAAGAAAGTCGTCTTGGATAGTTTGGTCACATTAAACGTCGACCATCTAATGATCAGATTAGGAGAGGTGCGTATCCAATAAGATGGCGCCAGCTGTAAACTACGGTCCCACCTTTTAAACGAAATAAATTTAAAATAAATATTAATTTTAATTATTTTTCGACCCGGCTCGATAATTAACCCGAACCCTTTTTTACTTTTCCCGAACCATAATTTAACTTTCTACACACTATTACGAGAGTTTAGGGCTTACTCTTCCTCGGCAAAAACCTCCGGCGAAACCCTCCGGCAAAGCGCATCCTCCGGCGGAAGCGAAGGTCATGTCGTCGACTCGTTCGTTAAAATCACGGTATGCACCTAAACCAGAGTCGAGAAATACGAGTAACACATCAGTAACACAACAATAACACAACAATACTACATCAATAGCATCACACATCAGTAATATACCAGTACTACATCAAAAACACAGCAATAACACGACAATACCACATGAATAACACATCATGGATTTGAATCATTAGCACAGAAAAAACCCTACTCTNATAGAACAAATAGTGCATGGGAGCACAACAACCCCATCATCTCAAACTTTTTGCAACTATATATAACCTCACAAGTAACCTTGTCAACTAAAACATTCCAGGGCTGCCTTGTCCCCTCATCATCCAATCTTGATACATAATATTTAGCATCACTCTCCACTGATACTTCAGATGTTAGATCATATAAGCTATTCAAGAGCTCTTGTTCAAACATTGAGTAAAACTTCCTTGTATAGAATGAGGCAGCTTGCCTCAACATGAGATTGATTTTAACCATGGGTGTCCTCACAGACTGACCGCATTTGAAGTCTTCATCTTTCTCACTCCGGCGCCACGATTTCATTATGTTTTCATGACCGATAAAACAATTTATGAGAGAGCTAGTTGGCTTTGAGACACCATACAAACATTGTTGCTCGACTCACTTCTCTGTGTTGATAAAATTCCCATATCGAGTATATTTTTATTAAATGTTGTTGACCATTTATGCCTTATACGATACATTTCATCTAACCAAACATTGCTTTGTAGTTCCCCAAACTCAATCATTAAGGACCACGTTTCTTTGAACTCCTCCTCAGAATCACACTTGCTCAAGCATTTATAGAAAAAACCACAGACACTCCTAATACGCACTCCACAGTGTACTTTGGAAGACAGTTTCTTGTAGATATGTCATTGACATAATCTATGACGTGTTTGTGGGAGACATTCTGCAATGTCTCTTTCCATTGCTTGATCCTGATCGGTAAAGATTGTTATGGGATGTTTGTCTCACATTATTCGAATGAATGATTTGAATAACCACATGAATGATTTAGTAGTCTCGTCAGATAGAAATCCAACTCCAAACAGTACGTTCTGCCAGTGGTGGTTAACCCCCACAAATGGAGCGCAACATAAGTTATATTTATTTAATCTGTAGCTTGTATAAAAAATTATGACATTCCCGAAACAGTCATAATCCAGCCTGCACAATCTATCACTCCAAAATATGCTTGTTAACCCACCAGACTCATCTGTTTGGAAATCCCAAGCAAACATGCTGTCCCCAGCTTGCCTCTCCATGAACAATTGTATTAAAGCATTGACATCTCCCTGTTCAATTCTTTGTCTTCTTTCACTTTGGATAAAATTAAATTCATCTCTCGTGGTGCACTCCAAATTCTCCACACCGCCAACCTCCGTGGCAATGAAATTGTATGCATGTGTTGCTCTGATGTCTGAACCTGTCATGGATCTCAACACATCTGCATTAATCCCACTTATCCTTCTGTTGGAACGAAGAAGATGCTTATCACCACTTTCGACCAAAGGATGGTTATGATTTTCAATGAATTTTGCCACTGTCCAATTGCCTTCGAAATCAACATGAAATCGTACCATAGCCTTACAACCAGTCCTCGTGTCCGCTTTTTTTAACTTAACTGTGTTGTTAGGCTCTTTCTTATAGCCAGCTTTTCCACAAATATAATCTTTAACCTTGAGTTTCTTGGAGTTCATCTAGTATGTGGTATGGTCCTTCTGAACAGTGAATCCCACGTGATGTGCATAGGCACGATAGCTTTCATATGCTTCTTCCTCACTGTGAATAATGCTGCTAAGAAACTTCTCTGCAATAGGATCATTGCAAACTTGTGTTGGCTCAAAGGACTGCATAAAACAATGGTGATATCAGTAACACCAGAATAACACAAGGGTAACACAAAAAAATCATAATAATACCAAAGCACTGTAGAACAGCACCCAAAAGGTACTACATCAACACCTACGTTTACATGCAGCAACACCACAGTAACACTAGAATAACACAAGGGTAACACCAATAAACCAGAAGCCTAATACCATAGTAACGAAAAAAAAAAACTATAATAATACCAAACCACACTGTAGAACAGCATCCAATAATACTACATGAACACCTACGTNTTTGAAGTTCCTCTGAATCTCTTCCTTTCTTTATAGCACACAGAATTCTTCTTTGAAGCGGCAAGGAGGAAGAAATCTCTCACTTTCCCTCCACTGTTACAATCTCTAGAAGAATTCCTCACAACCTAACCCTAAATTGAACTCTCTACACTAATTTGAACCTCTCTAAAATGATGAAACTTTTCTAAAATTACTGAGAGAGTTTTCTAATTTTTGGTCAAAATGTTCTTTTAAAGTTGTAGAGGAGTTTTCCCAATAGTTGCCTAAGCATCCCTCCAAAATTTGTCCTCATCCAATGCATTGTTGTACATAATCGTCGATCTCGCCGTCGGCGGCCTCGAGGGCGCCGCCGGCGGGCCTCTGAAATATTTGATCTTAGTCTCGGGAAAATCTCACCGTCGGCGCTGTCTAGCTCGCCGTCGGCGCCTTAGTTCAAATCTCCAAATTTTGGTCATTTTCGCTCCAAATTCGCTCCTTTTTGCATCTTTTGCTCCAATGACCATAATTCATCTTTCCTGCAACAAAACATAAAAATACTCTTCTTTAAAGTGCAATATCATCAAAATCAATGTAAAATAGGTATGAAATCTCAACACTCAAAATGATGAAAACAAACATCCTATGCTCAGTCTCAACTATACTGAGATCTAAAAGTACAATTCTAAAGCAAAGCAAACATAAAGTTTAAATCAAATTACACACATAGACACACATGTAGCACAGTAAATCTACTACTCGTCTGATTCAGTGCTCGTTTCTCTTCTGATATCACCCATCGATTAAACACGAACGAAGAGATTGTAAAAGGGTCAATATGGAAATTCTTCAGTAGAATCCTCTTCTATCAATATCATCATTCTCATCAGTCGTATAAAACTGTCTTCGATATTTCTATAGTGACTAAAATGTTCTTTCATCCTCTAGTCTAGATGATCGAAAAAATTAGAGATATTATTAATTGCATTCATAACATTTTGTACCTCTTTCTCCAATTTCTTGATTCTACGCAGGATCACCAGTGTTTTGTCTGGAACTAAATGTTGGACAGGCAGTGAATTCTGGGACGATTGATCCACAATAATAGTCATATCATTTTCATCTTCATAGGCTGAGAATCTCTCAGTTGGGTCCAAAGGCTTCCAAGGTAAAAATACCTTTTCCCAATTCTCATAAGACACTTAGGACTGACTGCAGAGTAAGAAAATTATGGAAGGATGTCTAAGCTGATAAGTTGATCCATGAACGATCAGACCCAAAACAAACTCCACAATTATCGATCCAATATCGATCGACAGTCCCATTTGGATACAGTAATTCAGAATAGCACTTTCCTTAGAAACTTTACCGATCTTCATTGTAGGTAATGGTTTTGCAGAAATAAAAAAAGTGTCAGTGTTTAGAAATGGGGTTTAAAAGTGTCGCAGAAAAACTAACATACTCGTTTTCTCTCATTTCCTAGTCCTCAGTTTCATCCGTTAAATATTGGTAAATCTCATTCATCTGGTTTCTTATCGGGACAAAGTTGAAATAATGACAAACAGGAACATTCTCGATCATATATAATTCATTGATTCATGCAGGAGTAAAAGTTATCCGTCTACCTCGCACATAGACTACTCCTTGGTTGATCCCATGCAAGTTAGCATAAAATTCCTTCACCACAGGAACAACTACGACGACTATAGTGTAACACAACACTTCTCATCTTCGTCGCACAATCATCTCTTCAATTGGTGTCAAAGGATTGTTTAGTCCTTGATTCACGAATCCTCGTTCCTTGATTAATCTCCTCTTCATCAGCACTTTGTTGAAGATTCACTGCACTTCATAACTAATGAACTTTCTTCTATTGAACACTCGGGGTTGATGGTTTTCAGGGGAATTGGACGCCATAAGGATGAATTTGGTGGACTGATTTTTCGATTTTAGGGAAATATGGACTTAGGAATCGAATTTGGAAGTTTAAATGGAGAAACTCTCCCCTAAAACAACCAAAACCCGCCCATTCAAACTCCAGAAANGGAAACGTAGTCTACTGCAATTAATATATATAAGTTCTAAAATGAAGGAATGAATGGTCCCATGAAATCTAATCACCAAACATCAAAGATCTCAACTTCTAACATGAAATTCAAAGGCATTTCATTTCTTCTAGATATATTTCCTACTCATTGACATCGATCATAAGTTTTTAGGTATCTATAAACATCTCTAAATATAGTAGGCCAATAAAATACAGCTTGTAAAATTTTATAGCAGTTTTATCAATCCCAAAATGTCCTCCAAATTCAGAATCATGATATTTCTGAATGGTGAGCTCAGTTTCTTCATAAGTACACATCTTCTCATAAGCAGATCCTTACATTATTTATATAGATAAGGCTCATCCAAAAAATATGCTTTCGCATCATGAATGAATTTCCTTTGTTGTTGCAGTGTCAGCGTAGGNCAAATGCAGTTTACTGCAATTAATATATATAAGTTCCTAAATGAAGGAATAAATGGTCCCATGAAATCTAATCCCCAATCATCNAGTTTAAGGGTGATAAGCTGTAGAGATTCTGTGAATAATATTAAACTTTTCTGCCAATCTCTGAATATTGGATGATAGGAAGTAGAGATTCTATGAATAATATTAAATTTTTCTGCCAATCTCTGAATGTACTTATTCCTGAGGGTGATAGAAAGTAGAGATTCTATGAATAATATTAAACTTTTCTGCCAATCTCTGAATGTATTTATTCCTAATATGAGATCCTCCATCAGTGATAATCATTATAGGCATTCCGTATTTAGTGAAAATATTTTTCATTAAAAATCTTGAAACACTTTTAGCGTCACAACGAGGTAAACCTTGAGTGAAAATTTTTTTCATTAAAAATGTTGAAACACTTTTAGTGTCACAACGAGGTAAAGCTTGTGCTTCAATCCACTTTGAANAAAACGGTCCCATAAAATCGAATCCCCAAACGTCAAAGATCTCAACTTCCAATATGAAATTTAGAGGCATTTCGTTTCTTCTAGATATATTACCTACTCGTTGACATCGATCACAAGTTTTTATATATCTATAAACATNAATGGGATTCTCCATCAGTGATAATCATTCTAGGCATTCCGTATCGAGTGAAAATATTTTTCATTAAAAATGTTGAAACACTTTTAGTGTCACAACGAGGTAAAGCTTGTGCTTCAATCCACTTTGAAACTTAGTCCGCTGCAATTAATATGTCTGCTATTTCAATACATTTCTACTTTAACCAAAAAAGAGAGGCTTTTCTTNAGACATTTCTGAATAATCAGCTCAGTTTCTTCATAAGGTACACATCTCCTGCATAGATGGAAAAATATCACTTACGATATAGTTAACAATATCAGCATACCATGGTATTTTCTACTCATTAATATTATAAAGCCGTTCATCAGGGAAACTATCTATAATTTCATTATCGGTGTTAGATAATTCATGATTTTCTAATATTGACAGATGATCAGCAATTTGATTATCAGTTCCCTTTCTATCAATAACTACAAGATCAAATATGATAAATGATCAGCAATTTTATTATCAGTTCCCTTTCTATCAATAACCACAAGATCAAATTCTGATAAATGATCAACAATTTGATTATCAGTTCCCTTTCTATCAATAACAACAAGATCAAATTCAGGAAACTGTCTGTAATTTCATTGTCGATGTCAGATAATTCATGATTTTCTAATCTTGACAAACAGGGAAATTGTCTGTAATTTCATTGTCAGTGTCGGATAATTCTTGATTTTCTAATCTTGACAAATGATTAGCAATTTGATTATCAGTTTCCTTTCTATCAATAACCATAAAATCAAATTCTTACATCAAAAGTATCCATCTAATTAACCTTGGTTTGATCCCTTTCTTAAAAACCACAAGATCAAATTCTTGCATCAAAAGTATCCATCTAATCAACCTTGGTTTGACATAATTTTCTAATCTTGACAAATGATCAGCAATTTGATTATCAGTTCCCTTTCTATCAATAAAACAAGATCAAATTCTTGCATAAAAAATATCCATCTAATCAACCTGGGTTTAGCATCCTTCTTACAATAGTATCCATCTAATCAACCTTGGTTTAGCATCCTTCTTTTGCATTAGATATTTAAAAAGAGCGATCAGTATGCACAATAAATTTAACTCCAATTAAATAAGATCTAAATTTATTTAAAGCTTATACAATTGCCAGTAATTCTTTTTCAGTAACAATATAGTTAATTTGTGCATCGTTAAGAGTTTTACTAGTGTAGTTTATCACTTTAAAAATCTTTTCGTACCTTTGTCCAAGAACAGCTCCAATAGCATAATCACTAGGACTTTAAAAATCTTTTCATACCTTTGTCTAAGAACAGCTCCAATAGCATAATCACTAGCATCATACATCAGTTCAAATAGTTTCTCTCAGTTAGGTGAAACTATAATAGGGGCTATAATTAATTTTTCTTTTAATAACTCAAAGGCATTTAAAGAGCTTTCAGTAAATTTAAATTTCTTGTCCTTTTCTAAAAGTTGGCATAGAGGTTTAGTAACTTTTGAGAAATCTTTCTTCTTGTCCTTTTCTAAAAGTTGGCATAGAGGTTTAGTAATTTTTGAAAAATCTTTAATAAAGTCTGTAAAAACCAACATGTCCCAGAAAACTTCTAACTTCTCTTACACTAGTAGGAGGTGTTATAAGATGTCCAAGAAAACTCCTAACCTCTCTTACATTAGTAGGAGGTGTTAGTTTAGATATAACTTGGCATAGAGGTTTGGTAATTTTTGAAAAATCTTTAATAAAACGCCTGTAAAAACCAACATATCCAAGAAAACTCCTAACTTCTCTTACATTAGTAGGAGGTGTTAGTTTAGATATGACTTGAATTTTTGCAGGGTCTGCTTCCATACCATCTTCAAAATTTTATGTCCTAACACAATTCCTTCTGCAACCATAAATTGACATTTCTCCCAATTTAGAACTAAATTAGTTCTTCCGCATAACTCTAAAACTTTTTCAAGGTAATTTAAGCATGCGTCAAATGATGCTTCAAATACAGGGAAACAATCCATAAATACTTCCAATCCATCATCAATTAACTTACTAAATATGGACATCATACATCTCTGGAATATTGCAGGTGCATTACATAATCTGAAAGGCATTCTTCTAAAAAGCAAAAGTTCCAAAAGGGCTAGTAAATGTTGTCTTTCTTGATCCTCAGGAGCAATAGGAATTTGATGGTAACTGGTATATCCATCTAAAAAATAAAAATATTTGTGCCCAGCAAGTCTATCTAGTATCTGATCTAAAAAGGGTAAAGCGAAGTGATCTTTCCTGGTGGAAGTGTTTAATTTTCTATAATCAATGCAAATACGCCATCCAGTAAGTTGTCTGATATGTATTAATTCATTATTTTCTTTTATTTCAACAGTCACTCCTCCTTTCTTAAGAACACAGTGAATAGGACTTACCCACGCACTATCTGAAATAGGATATATAATTCCAGTGTCTAACCATTTCAAAATTTCCNAAAATTTTTCTAAAGCATACACAATGGCTAGTAGCTCTTTTTCAGTAACATTATAGTTAATTTGAGCATCATTAAGAGTTTTACTAACGTAGTACATAACTTTAAAAATCTTTTAATACCTTTGTCCAAGAACATCTCCAATAGCATAATCACTAGCATCTCACATCAGTTCGAATGGTTTCTCTCAGTTAGGTGAAAATATAATAGGGGTTGTGATTAATTTTTCTTTTAATAACTCAAAGGCATTTAAACAGCTTNAAATTGAAGGACTAATTCCTTTAATATCAGCTAAGGTCCAACAAAAAGTTTTCTTATATCTTTTTAATGTATCTAAAAGTCTTTGTTCTTGCAATTCATCTAATTATGAAGATATAATAACAGGAAATGTAAATAAGTTTCCCAAAAACACATACTTCAAGTGGTTAGACAATATTTTTAACTCAAGTTCAGGTGGTTTTATAATTGATGAAACTAGATTCTTATCAGCATTTCCTGTAATATCCAACATCTCAAATCTTTCCTGAACATAATCTAATTTTTCATTTTCTACATCGTCCAAAATAATTTCAACTCTGTCTTCAAATTGTTCTTTCTCTTCAAAATGCTCTTTCTCTTCAAAATGTTCGTTAAAATGTTCATTCAGTAGATGTCCAATAATTTCCATGCGAAAACATTAATTATGTCTTTTAACAGTAGAGTATTTCATAAATTTCACAATGTTAGAAGTCACTTCTTGATCGTTAACTCTCATAGTTAATTCTCCCTTTTGAACATCTATCATAGCTTTTCCAGTAGCTAAAAATGATCTCCCTAAAATGATAGGTATTTCTTTATCATCCTCCATATCTAAAACAATGAAATCCACATGAAAGATAAATTTATCAAACTAAAACATCTCCTATAACTCCCTTAGGATAGGTAACTGAACGATCCCCTAATTGAAGAGTTACAGAAGTAGATGAGACTTCTCCTAATCCTAATCTTTCGAAAATTGATAGAGGCATAATATTAATGCTGACTCCCAAATCACATAAAGCTCTTCCATAAAATTTTTCACTAATAGCACACGGTATAGTGAAACTACGAGGATCTTTTAATTTTTCAGGAAGCTTTTTCTGGATAATTACACTACACTCTTCGCTAAGTGCAACAGTCTCATGATCAGTAAATTTTCTTTTCTTGTTCAGAATATCTTTCATAAACTTCACATAATTGGGCATTTGCTCTAAAGCTTGTACGAAGTTAAATTCCTTAGAATTTCTAAAAACTTGGAAAATTGTTTATTTTGGTTGTGTTGCTTCAATCTTTGAGGAAACAGTGGTGGAGGTTTCTCCACAGTAATTTTCATTGGTGTAAATGAATATTCTAAATTTGGGTATTCATGATCCTTTTCTTTTGCTTTATCTACTTTTTCTTTTTTAGTTTCTGTTTCTTCCTGTACTCTTATTTCTAGTTCTTTTTCACTTCGCAATTGTATCGCTTTTATCTGTTCTTTTCCTTGATCTTTAGGATTTGGTTCCACAGTACTAGGCTATCGCTTTGATTTGTTCTTTTCCTTGATCTTTAGGATTTGGTTCCACAGTACTAGGAAAAGTTCCTAATGTTCGATTAGCTAAGCGCAATAGCGATATGCCCTAATTGATTTTCAATATTCTTAATAATAGTTCCTTAATTTTGTAATTAATTTCATTGAATTTGTAATTGATTTCCTTGATTCTGCAATTGTTGACCCATGTTTAATATCAACTCTTCCATTGATAACTTCTTTCTTAAATTGAGTGTTACTGTTAAATCCTGGAGGATAAGAATGTCTATAATTAACATTTCCTTGGTTGAATGAATTCCCCAATTGGTTCACTAGGTTGTTTTCCCATTGTTGATTTGTAGAAGAATTGTTATTCCAATTAAAATTAGGATGATTTCTTTGATGTTGCAGCAATCTACGAAGCTAACATAGATATTGCATCAAAATCATAGACACTAGCTATTCTTTTAGGATTTATCCTTTCAGAGGGCCATTAAAAATTGTTGGTAGTCATCTCTTCTATTAATGAATAAGCNTTAAGTTTGACAGCATCATTCGAAACTCTGTCATATTTAAAGGTAGCACGCAATTCTAAAAAACTAGCAAGATGTAAATTAGGATCTTCATTTGGTGTACCTCCGAATTGATTGTTTTGTACCATTTGGATAATTAGGTTTAAGCTTAAATGAATTAGCAGCTACATCAGGATTTTGGATAGATAAGTGAATTTCAAATTTAAGCTCAAATGAATTAGAAGCTACATCAAGATTTTGGATAGATAAGTGAATTTCATCTGTTGTAGACAAATGAATTAGTGGCTACATCAGGATTTTGGATAGATAAGTGAATTTCATCTGCTGTAGGATTTGCATAGTCTCTTAGGGGTCTACATAAGGATTTTGGATAGATAAGTGAATTTCATCTGCTGTAGGATTTGCATAATTTCGTAAAGGTCTATGTTAGTGTTCATTTTCTATTCCTTGATTATTCATGTTGTTTTCCATTGTATCAGAATTTCTAGGTTCTCTTCTTATTTTTCTAATTCTTCTAGCAGTGCGTTCTAATTCCGAATCATAGGGTATAAGATTTTCAGGTCCAAATTTACACATACAATCGAAATCAGTATATAGAAAAATAATTAACTAAATATGAAAATAAGTTGCAATTCAAGTAAAAATTTTCTAATAGTTCTAATTTGTCCGTTACTCTAATTATGATTCTTGTTTACTCCCCGACAACGACGCCAAAAACATGACCGACGACTTTATATATGCTTAAAAATAAAGATGTATATAAAATATTCAATAATGTTAAAGTCACACTTATCAATGCAAGTATACATGTCGCTCAAGTAATACATGGCTCTAATTGAGTCATAGATATCGATCCCACATGGAGTAATATTAGAGGCTACGAACTAGGATTATAGAAAATCAATACTCAATCACAACAATGTAGTTCAAATTTCTTATCTGTCACTATAGACAATTGAAATAAATATGTAATTTTAATAACTCTTAAATAACTAATTCTACTAGTAAAGTTCTAATGTGAAATTCATTATATATAAGAAAGCAACATTCTTCTTGCCAAGAAAATATAGTGAATGGATGAAATGAAACAGTTTAAATTGTGTTGTGCCAAATAGAAGCATACATATTCTTTACTCTTTGGTCCAGACATAAAGAACATCGACTAATCCTATGCTTGGTTACTGATTCTGCGGTTAGGCTGGGAGGATATCGACTCTCACTTCGGAGCTCCCACGATCCCCTCACCTGAGGGCTAACATCTACACATCAGTACCCAAACGATAGAACCAAATTGAGGATTTTAGTATGTCACTCTAAAATCTCCAATTCTACGCTGATACTATTATTTCTCTATTTATTTGCACCCAAATTCCAATGGCTTTGACCTCCCTGAATCTTGGATGTAATATTCACTTTAGTTGTAAAACTCAACATATTTTAACAAATCANATTGATTTTCTAATCATTCTAACAGTGCGTTCTAATTCCTAATCTTAGGGTATAAGATTTTCAGGACCAAATTTACGCATACAATTTGAAATCAATACTCAGTAATTAATATAAATATAAATATATAAAATAAGTTGCAATTTAAGTAAAAATTTTCTAGTAATCCTAATTTGTCCGTTACTATGATCGTGATTTTACTCACTCACTCAATCACTCCCTGGCAACGACGCCAAAAACTTGACCGACTTCTTTTTGTAATCGACAAATACAAGAATTTGATGACGCTACTAGAAGATTTAATTTTCCAGCAATAGTGTCTAAAGACTTGATCACGACTTTATAGATGTGTCTAATTTGATTAAGTTGTATAATTATAATATTCAATAATGTTAAAGCCGAATTTGTCAACGCAAGTATATGTATCGCTCAAGTAATATAGGGCTCTAATGGAGTCCTAGATATCGATCCCAGAGGGAGTGTTTTAGAATCACAAACTAAGAGTTTTAGAAAAGCAAGACTTTAATCACAACAACTACGTTCAATTTGCTTATCTGTCACTAATAGGCAATTGAAATAAATAGATAATTTTAATAACTAATAAATAACTAATGATATAAAGTAGGGTTTGATTGTGATATTCAATATATAAGAAAGCATCCTTCTCCTTGTCAAGAAATTATAGTGAATGGATAAAATGAATTAGTTCAATTTATATTGTGTCAAATAGGAGCATACATATTTTTTATCCTTTGGTCCAGGCATAAAGAATATTGATTAATTGTATGCTTGGTTACTGATTTTGCTGCTAGGCTGGGAGGATACCGGTTTTCACTTCGGAGCTCCCACGTTCTCCTCACCTGAGGGCTAACATCTACACATTAGCACCCAAACGATATGACCGAATTGGGGATTTTAGTCTGTCACTCTAAAATCTTCAATTCTTTGCCCGATAATAATATTTCCTTATTTATTTGCACCTAACTTCCAAGGGCTTTGACCTCCTTGAGTCTTGGATGTAACCTTCACTTTAGTTGTAAAACTCAACATATTTTACCAAATTAATTGGACAGATTGAAAGTAAATTAAGATCTAATTGAAANGGTTGATGGATCTTATTTAAGGCTTCTTCTCACTTTTCTCATTCCAAGTGAAAGAGAAAGTGATTAGATACTTCTAAGTAAGAATCCATTGTAGATTGTTAGTGAAATATAGAGATTTTAACCCACTAGGGTTGGGCGACCATACTTAGGAAGGATTATAAGAGAAAAGAAGCGATTCAAAGGAATTTCAATAGTTTGGTGGAGAGGAATTTGAGATAAGTTTTTATCTTTGTGACTACATTTCGNTCCTTTGGTCCAGGCATAAAGAATATTGATTAATTGTATGCTTGGTTACTGATTTTGCTGCTAGGCTGGGAGGATACCGGTTTTCACTTCGGAGCTCCCACGTTCTCCTCACCTGAGGGCTAACATCTACACATTAGCACCCAAACGATATGACCGAATTGGGGATTTTAGTCTGTCACTCTAAAATCTTCAATTCTTTGCCCGATAATAATATTTCCTTATTTATTTGCACCTAACTTCCAAGGGCTTTGACCTCCTTGAGTCTTGGATGTAACCTTCACTTTAGTTGTAAAACTCAACATATTTTACCAAATTAATTGGACAGATTGAAAGTAAATTAAGATCTAATTGAAAAGATCATCACAATTTTCTAAACATTTTCATGGCTTCACCAATTCAAATCACCATTTCACAAATCTTGNGTTTTAGAATCACAAACTAAGAGTTTTAGAAAAGCAAGACTTTAATCACAACAACTACGTTCAATTTGCTTATCTGTCACTAATAGGCAATTGAAATAAATAGATAATTTTAATAACTAATAAATAACTAATGATATAAAGTAGGGTTTGATTGTGATATTCAATATATAAGAAAGCATCCTTCTCCTTGTCAAGAAATTATAGTGAATGGATAAAATGAATTAGTTCAATTTATATTGTGTCAAATAGGAGCATACATATTTTTTATCCTTTGGTCCAGGCATAAAGAATATTGATTAATTGTATGCTTGGTTACTGATTTTGCTGCTAGGCTGGGAGGATACCGGTTTTCACTTCGGAGCTCCCACGTTCTCCTCACCTGAGGGCTAACATCTACACATTAGCACCCAAACGATATGACCGAATTGGGGATTTTAGTCTGTCACTCTAAAATCTTCAATTCTTTGCCCGATAATAATATTTCCTTATTTATTTGCACCTAACTTCCAAGGGCTTTGACCTCCTTGAGTCTTGGATGTAACCTTCACTTTAGTTGTAAAACTCAACATATTTTACCAAATTAATTGGACAGATTGAAAGTAAATTAAGATCTAATTGAAAAGATCATCACAATTTTCTAAACATTTTCATGGCTTCACCAATTCAAATCACCATTTCACAAATCTTGAGACAAGGAGAAAGACAAAGAAAACTACTCAGATCTCATGGAGAAAACACAACAAAACTCAGAATTCATATATAAAATCAAAGTCATACAAACTACAATAAGTAAATAACTTATCTCTAATTTCTCCCCAAGAACACTCTTTGAAGTTCCTCTAAATCTCTTCCTTCCTTTGTAGCACACAGAATTCCTTTTCGAAGTAGCAATGAGGAAGAAATCTCTCACTTTCCCTCCACTCTTACAATCTCTCGAAGAAATCCTCACAATTGTTACACACTAATGGAACCTCTCTAACCTCCAGGACCTCTAGCACACTATCTCCCCCCTATATTTTTTGACCAAAATGTTCTTTTAAAGTTGTAGATGAGCTTTCCCAAGAGTTGCCTAAGCATCCCTTCAAAATTTGGCCTTATCCAAAGCTTGAGTAGGCATAACCGTCGATCTCACCGTCGGCGGCCTCGAGGGCGGCATCGGCGGGCTTCTAGAGAATTTTTGTCCTGTAGTCTCGGGAAAATCTCGTCGGCGGCGGCGTCGAGGGCGTCGTCGGCGACCTAGTTCAAATCTTCACATTTTGGTCCTTTTCGCTCCAAATTTGCTCCTTCTTGCATCTTTTTTCTCCAATGACCCTAATTCCTTATTCCTATAATAAAAAATAAAAAATGCATTTCTTTAAAGTGAAATATCATCAAAAATAGTATAAAATAAGTATAAAAATCTCAACATATTTTTCTTTGGTCAGAAAGCTCATGTGGATGACCCTGTACCCTTAGTCTTTGGCTAAGAGGGTTATAACCAGCACATTAAGCATCCAAAATGAGTCATCACATGTATTCTATTGGTTTAGTGTGGCTTCATGGCTTGTTGGCCTATTTTAGCCCAAAATCACCAAATTACCAAAATACCACAACAACCCTAATTTTTTCCAAAATTTCCCAAAATACCAAAATCTTTCCAAAGATCATTTCAAATCCCTCACCACTACCTAAATTGGCCAAAATCCACCAAAATCACCAAATTTCCAAAATACCCCAAAAAATTACCAAAATGCCCTTCATGACCTAAAAAATTCCAAAAATTCTCAAAAAATCCAAAATCATCCCAAATATTCTCAATTTCAATTTTTTTATCATAAATTTGACCTAATTTGACCAAATTAGTCCAATTTGACCAAAAACCCCAATTTGCCCTTCAAATGTCGCTAAATTAGCCCCAATCTTAGCCCAATTGACCCCAATCTTGCCCAATTTAAATTCCAAATCAAAATTATGCACCCCCAATCCCATTCTAAACAAAATTCAAGCCTAATTTGATCAATTTTCAAGCCCAATTTCATTTAAATAAAAAAGGCCCAATTTTGACTAAATGCCTAAATCCACCAAATTAGCCTCTCAATTCAACTCAAAATCACTTGAAATTTTACCAAATTCTTCATGACATTCTCCTACACTAAATCAACATTCAATTAGCCCAATATTTTAGCCCAAACTCAATTCCCATTTTAAAAGCCCAAGCCCACCACATTTAATTTCAAAAGCCCAAATCTAGAGCCCACATGACAATTTTTTTCTCTTCATCATCCATTTGATTAAAATCATTCATAAAGTTTTAAATTAAAAAGCAAATCATTCTAAATCAAGCATCATGCCAAACTTCACCAAAAATACCAAAAAAATCCAAAATCCTTCCTCATGAAAATTAGCCAAGCCACATGCAAGCCATGAAGCCACTTCTAAGCCATAGAAAAGCCATGAGAGCCTTGTCACATCATCAAACTATTAATGACAAGAGGCCAAACCACTTTCAAGCCTCCTTAAAATGGTTTTAAACCCTCCCATGAATCACTCTAACCCATGTTTAGCCAAATCTCTTTGAATGGTGACTTGTCCCCAAAGATTAAGCTGAACCAAATTATCTCCTCTTCAGCCTAAGACCAACCTTGGTGGCTAAACCCAACCCAAATCATGATTTGACCCAATTTGACCCAAAATGGCCCTTTTCCCATTTTATTTCAATCCCATGCCTTTACACATGTCAACCCCAAATTGACTTCACCAAAACCAAGCCCTGACCTCCCTAAGCTAGATGGTGACCCCTCCATGGCTGGCCAACCACCTTGGTGGCCGGAAAACCCAAAATCAAAAGCTCCACCATAGCCAAAACTCAAAATTAAACCCATCAAAGTTGGCTCATCCCAATTGGATTTTTGCATATTGTTGGCATACACATAATCAACATAGGGCACCCACCAATTGCCCCTGATAGCCTGTCCTTCCCCCTCTATTTAAACCCACCCTCCATGGCCAAATGAGGAGAGCTTGAAATTCCTTAGGGAGACTCTGTCAAATTGCTTCTAGAGCTTCCTTAAGACCTCTTGAGTTCAACCTAACCATCCCTAGCCATTCAATTCCACTGCTCGAGCTCAAATTTGAAGCCCAATCTCTAGGCTGAAATAGAACACTCACCAAACCTCCAAAAAATCTAAATTAATTTCACCCACACCATCCCCACAGTGAGAGAGGAAGATCCCCCACAAAAGCCTCGTCACCAGAGCACCCTAAAGTGGACTTTGATCAACACCCCAAATCTACTTTGATCGAATTCATATCTAGGCAATTCACCACGGCTTGAGGCTCCATCCCTAGGCTCTTGGGACCCCCCCCCGAAGCTTCCACAAGCATATAATCGAGGCTTTTCCTCTTGGACCAAGGTATTGAAGGTTAACCCTAAACCGAGTTTCATTTGATTCTCTATGTGCATAGAGTTGATTTAAGGGTTGATTAAACGTATGAATATGTTTTCCTAGTCAAGAAGAGTTCATAGGAACAAAACACACTTAATTTGGCTGAGAATAGAGCTAGATATTAGGGTTTGAAAACAGACAGTCTGCGGGTTGGCTTCGTTGGGGGCAATGACCGAGTGTCGTTGGATTGCGCGTGTATCTCACGGACGGCTCCGATCGCTCCGGATGGGGAGATGGAACAAGACCGTGAGCTGACGAGGCAGACTCGTGGACGGTGGCGTTGAATGGGAGTGCGTCGCGTGGAGTTTTTGGATCTGTCTAGGATGCGCTGACGCCACGTCACTTAAGTAGAAAATTAGAGATTTTCTGATTTAAATAAATAGCTATAACTTCAAAAATGCATAACTTCGTGTCAAAAAATCATAGAAATAAAATAAAAATACTTTGTTGCTCAATGAAGTGAGGAGAACAATGTGGAAATATTTCATGTCTAATTGATGCATATTTTATTTTTAATTAATTAAATGGTGTTTTCGTTATTTTAATTCTCCATTAGCATAGATATTTCACCATGACTTGATCTTTGGGGCTTTGATTCTACATGTTATGGAGATGCTCTTTCTGATTTTTTCAAGGTTATGGGAGATCTCTAGGCATGGATGTCTAATTTTCAAGTTAATTGTATCTATTTTGATATAAAAATTATAATAATTAAAATACTCATCAAAAAAATATAAAACTTGTCTTGGTGGATTCACTATGGTCAGAGGATCCTAGGAAAAATATAGACTTTGGTTAATTCATTTAAAATAATTCTAATTCTCATCAATCCTAAAAATAAAAAGAAAATTAATTTAGAGTAATTGTAAATGTAAATAATATAATACTATTTCACACTATAGATAATGATAAAGGAGCTACTCATAAAAGTTTCAAGTCAATTGGAGTTAATTTAACCACTCAAATGGATTAATTAAGTGAATGGATTTTTTGGCATTAAAATAATTATAATAATTAAAATACAACTCAAAAAATCATCAAATTAGTTTTGGGAGCTCCTTATGATCAGAGGAACCTAAGAAAAATAAAATTAGAATTAAAATAGATACTTCATTTTTAAGCTATTTTTAAGTAAATTAATTAAAAATTAATTAAAAATCATAAAATCACAAAATTGTAAAAACACATTAAAATGTCACATTTGGCTTCTTGATCACCTAGAAGAAATTAAAATAATTTTCCTAATTTTCTAAGTCAATATATTAATTTTAAAAGACTTAAAAATGAATTTTCTCTAATTTTCCACTAAAATAATTTCAATAATTAAAATAAAAAATCAAAAAAATATAAAATTTATTTCTTTAGGTTAGCTAGATTTAGAGAGATTTAATAAAAATATAAAACTCAGTTTTCCATTTAAATATTATTTTATATTTAATTAATACTCAAAAACAACAAATAATTTTAATAATTATATTAAATTTCTAAAAAATCATGAAAATTGGTTTAAGTGGTCCTCTGACCTAGATAAACTTCTAATAATTTTCTTAAGGATAGAAGTTTTATTTTGATTGAGTTATTAAATCTTCATTGAAAATCCTTTTTTTTTGCATGAAAAATAATTATAAAATTAAATAAATTCAAAAAAATCATATTTTCTCCTCTAATATTTTAATTAACTCATGAGTGAGGTAACATAAAACTTTTAAGTCATTTGAGTCTAATTTAATGAATTATAGGGTACTAAGACCTTAGAGGCAAAGTGTAATTTTGTAATTTTGAGCTTAATTAATATTTAGGCCTAACCAAGAGGGTAAATAGGTAATAAATGATCTTAAAATAACATGTCTTGATGATTGAAACATAGAGAGTGATAAGTGGTAGAAACCTACCTCACTTTGAATTTCATAAAGGATAAATTTGTAATTTTTTAAAATTTAATGAAATTTGGAAGAATATTTTAATAAGGGGATATTAAGGTGAGGGGTTTGACTTGGAAAATCATAATCCACTGATTTTGAACCCTAGTCGATGTTTTTTTAATATAATTTGTAATTCATGATCGAGAGTACAAACATTCAAAATATTTTCTTTCTAAAAATGTAAATCTACCCATTAAATCTTAAGGGATTAGTAGTGACTTAGGCTTGATCAAAATTTTGTCTAATGAGGTTTAGAAAGTAACTTATAATTAATTTAAAACCTCTCAAAACACTAAAAGTGAGACATCAAGTGATAATTACCCCACTTAAGGGATAATCAAAACATCAAATTCACTAAGCATAAGGATATTAATTGTATGAACTATATAGCAAATATGATAAAACTATAATGAACTCAAGATAATTCCAAGGACCATGAAATGACTAGGGTATTACCCATGACTTCTTCATAATCCTTTGGAATTCTTGAAAGACATGTGAGCTTATTATAATTTCCTTAATGGAATCATCCTTAAAATTTAATTACACAAAGATATGACATAAGATTTGATAGACACACTTTAAGTTTGTACTTCTTACTTTTTCTTATATAAGCATGCTTTAATTCCCGCAAAATTATACATATATATGCTTTGCAAGTATTGAAGTTTCAGGTGGAGAAACGAAAAGACTCGCCAGGTACGCTTTTATAGTTTACAGTGCTTTCTTTTCTCGTACTTTCCTATATTGTACTTTTATGCTTGTAAACTTGCATGCTAAACAACGATGTCACTCTGCATGAAACTAAAACCTTTAGGATAGTCACAAAACTTAAACTAAAACAAAAAATAAAATCAACCAAGATAAAATTCACCACCTCAACATTCAAAATATAAGACAACTCAAAATTTAATCACAAACATCACAAAACAACAATTGCACAACTATTCGAAATATAAAACAACTTAAAATTTAATCACAAACATCACACAAAACCACAACTTCAACTAAATTTAAATATAAAACAGCTCAAAATTTAATCACAAACATCACACAAAACTACAATTGCAACTAAATTAAGACGTCTCTATCTGATGATCGAGAATCCCTCAGAGGAGGTAACCTACGGTTGCTAACGAGGCTTCCCACAGTCTTGATGATCGGGAATCCCTCGGAGGAGGTAACCTACGGTTGCTAACGAGGCTTCCAATGGTTTAAATGAAATCAAAATTTAATCACAAACATCACATAAAACTACAACTTCAACTAAATTAAGATGTCTCTATCGATGAAAATCCCTCGGAGGAGGTAACCTACGGTTGCTAATGAGATTTCCCACGGTTTAAGTGAAAGTATGAAACTCATTAATTTGAGTTTAGTAAATTCATTTGGACTAAGTGAATCTGATAGAAAATAATGGTACCAAAACGAGGAAGCCGTAATATCCCAACTGGTGTTGCTCTAATCAAATTTAATATGCCCCATAATATTTAAATGACCATAACCATAGGGACATCTGATTTGACATCATAACTTGACACATTAGAAAACTTAAACTCGTCATGACGAGGAGCTTGGAGTTAGCGTTATGGGCAGCACAACCATCTCCAACAGCAAGAGGACCAACAACAGCATATCTTTCCTTAGAATTAACAACAAGCCATAGGATCTCGAGGTTATTTACTTATGCAACATAAATCCTCAATTTATCTTTAGGCCTTTGTATAGCTCTGTTGTATAATATAAGCTCTAACTCGTCTTAGGATTCCGAGGTTGTCGTTCGTCACAACCAAAATCTTCACATCTTCTAGACTATTTGTGTGATCGTTTCACATGAATATAATCCCTAATTAATAAAATTGGCAAGATGAAATATTAAAATAATTTCTCTTCAAAACTGAAGTCAAACAAAAGGATGGACTGGGAAGTCACTGAGGTTCTCCTTCGGATCTATGACATCCCATAGTTCTTTCTACTTTGGATTCCATAATAAATGTTCCAAATTTGAATTATTCCCCTTTCACACCTCTTTGTCTGATTTTATTGAAATTTTATATCCTTTAGACCTCTTTGAAGATAACATTATTGATTTTTATCGAGAGTTTTCTTAGGTGACTTTGATTATCTAAGATGTAATTAACTATAGAGGCTTGCCCTTATATGAAGTTTTTCCGAACCCAGCTTAATATAAACCTTATTTAATTCTCTGTATTAAATAGGGGAACTTGTCGGCAAATAAAATGGTTTCACAGACCAAACTGACGTCATATATTTCTTAGTTTATTTGATCGAGTCTCATTCTCAAGTCTTGTGTTTATTATTCCGGATAGATACAGGATTTAAGGTATAGTGCTATTCATTTAAACTATGAAAAATATGGGGTCAGTTTGATTTCATATTTTTCTAAACATATATATATATATATATATATATCTGTGTGTGTGTGTAAATTAAATGTCTTTTCGAAGCGGGCAACGTGATTCTGATTCCGGTGACCGACAACTTCCAATGTGCAACTCCACAACTTTTTAGTGCCTACAGTGTGTTTTTGTTTGCACATTTTTTCACTCTTGCATGTTTTTCTTGCATGACATTCTGAATGTTCATCACTTGCACGTCTGAGGTCTTCAATTGAGTCACTATTTTCATACACTCATTCTTGACACTCATGTGTCTCCTGTGGGGACGGCTTGCACACTTAGCCGCCCCATTGTGTGATTCTCCCATAAGAAGAATCACATTTATTCACCTCCCTACGACACCACTCTGGGTTATCATACGTGTTTTCTTGAGCCACTGCTTCTCGTACATTCTTTCACTTTCTACGACAACACTTCAAACTGTCGTTGGTATTTTTTGAATCACTGCTCATCGAACACTCTTTCATTTCCTACAACATCGTTTTGGACTAACATAGATATTTTCCCGAGTCACTGTTCCTCACCCAGATTTTTGTTTCCAATATCACTACTTTGGACTATCATAGGTATTTTCTCGAGCCACTGCTCCTCACAAACTTTTTCACCTCCTACAACACCGCTTCAGACTGTCGTGGGTATTTTCTCAAGTCACTGCTCCCCGCACACCCACTTTTTTGGCATTCAGGTGTCCTCTTCGGGGATGTCTTGCATATCAAGCATACTAAGCATTTGATTCTCCTTAGTGAAAAGAATACCACTTCACTTTGGTTGTGTCATGCATGCATATCACCACACTGTCTGTGCATTCATCATTTGTATATGTCACCATATACTGATGAAGAATGTTTACCATCTCGTGATCGCTCCTACCTCAATAGAGGGGTCACAATGCACTGGATCACTTTGTATCTGCATGTGCATTCCCGATTGTCTCGATGATGAAGATGGCTCATTAGCTGAGTGACCCATTGTTGGTTACGACGCGGTAGCAAATATTTCCAGTAAGGATGCCTCGATGGGCAATACTAGCTACCCTATCGTGACTAGAATGCTTATGCTGAACTAAGCTTCCAAGGGGTATAATAGGTGTAACTTAGGCTTTTCCTCTCTTAGGACCTATTTAAAAATATAAAAAAATCATATTTTTATTATGTATGCATCATATTTTTCAAAATCTATTTTGAAACTACTTTCATCCTTAGCTTTCAACACTGCCGTTGCCGGTCCCAAGCCCAGATGAGAAAAGTGGAGGGTTGCGTTAAGTAGTCGACAGCCAGCGTAAAACTTGTCAAAAAAATCATGACATGAATTTGTTTTGATCATTGTGTAAGTGCTAGGACGTCCCCTGGAAGCGACGTGTTGTATAGCCTGAATACATTGAAAAGTGTGCAAGGCGCCCGGGTGTAGTGTTAAATAAGCAAGGGTTCCCACATTACGGGCGAATGCGGGTAAAGAAGTT
>JXCR01130662.1:213121-268572 GCA_002079205.1 Phalaenopsis hybrid cultivar
AGTTAAGTGTTGCCGAGATGAGAATGATTAGGTGGATGAGTGGCTTTACACTTAGAGACAAAATGCGGAATGAATATATTCGTGATAGGGTTGGTGTAGCTCCTATGACAGACAAAATTAGAGAATGCCGCCTTAGATGGTTTGGTCATATTAAACGTCGACCATTAGATGATCCGATTAGGAGAGTAGATCTTCTTAGATGGTTTGGTCACATTAAACGGTATTAGATGGTTTGGTCACATTAAACGTCGACCATCTGATGATCTGATTAGGAGAGTAGATGTTTTAGTCACATTAAACGTCGACCATCTGATGATCCGATTAGGAGAGTAGATGTTTTAGATTTGACTTTTGCGTTAAGAAAGGCAGAGGTAGACCTAGGAAGACTTGGGCTTATTGTATTAAAAATGATCTTAACTTATTATAACTAAATGAAAATTATGACCTAAATAGGACACAATGGAGAAAAAGGATTCATGTAGCCGACCCCACACAGTGGGATTAAGGCTTTGTTGTTGTTGACTCAATGGAGAAAAATGATTCATGTAGCCAACCCCATTAGTGGGATTAAGGCTTTGTTGTTGTTGTTTTTGTTCAAAGACGCAATAGAGAAAAAGGATTCATGTGGCCGGCCCCACGTAGAGGGATTAAGGCTTTGTTGTTCAATGGAGAAAAAGGATTCATGTAGCCGACCCTACGTAGTGGGAGTAAGGCTTTGTTGTTGTTGCATGGAGAAAAAGGATTCATGTGGCCGACCCCACGTAGTGGGATTAAGGCTTTGTTGTTGTTAGAGAAAAAGGATTCATGTGGCCGACCCCACGTAGTGGGCTTAAGGCTTTGTTGTTGTTGTTGTGAAAAAGGATTCATGTAGCCGACCCCACGTAGTGGGATTAAGGCTTTGTTGTTGTTGTTGTTTCTTATTGTGTAGCTGACCCCACGTAGTGGGATTAAGGCTTTGTTGTTGTTGTTGTTGTTTCATCCTTAGCTTAGACCATACATGAGGTCAAACCTTTTAAAAGCTTTCTTTTATACAAAACTTGCATCAAGTGGCACCTCTTAGAATTCTTGGACCCTTAGGTGGGGTCAAGGATGGTGACATTGTCAAAACATGCGCTAGTCTTTTACCTACACCTGCATACACTTAGATGTTGTGACTAGGACACTATACGTTAGATGGTGCGTTAGGCTAGGGCTGGGGTGTTATGTAGTATTTTTATGTTCTAGCTATAGTTCTCTGCAAGTTTGGTTGCCCTAGCCATACATCATTTTCTTGCCCTTTTTGTGTGCTTACTGGGTTGTGAGACATGCACACTAATATGTAAGGGGCATTTTTCTTGCAGGGAGCTATGTCCAATATGGAGGAGAAAGGAGCTACTATGATTTTTACTCATGCATTTTCTACAGGTGCTACTTAGCTCTAATCCCACTAGGCATGGCTCACCACTTTGCATGAAGATAACTATTGCTAATATGACTTTTTGTGCAAGTCAGGTCCTTTTTTTATTATTTTGTTATGTACTTTTTAGAGTCCCCTAGGCTTTTGTCTGTAATAGAAATAAGGTACGAGTGTGGTTCCGAGGCGCTTGACGGGTGAAACCACATGACGAGGACCGTGAGCTTTTCCTGTACCATGATTCTAAGAGTTCATTTGGGGCAGCTTATAAATGCGGGCAACGTTTTCAAAACGCCGCCGTACCGTTTGGTTTGCGCATTTTGTTAGCTTATTTGAAACTGCGTTTGGGTGTTTATACTAAACGCAGGCCGCGGGTTGACTCCTGTCGCTGACCCGCAGACCGCGTTTCAGGATAAGCAGCTTATCCTGAAATGCACAAGCTACCCCAAACAGACCATAAATCTCATTCATGTTTAGAATTAAGACTAGATGTGCACATTTGTGATGTCTGACCACTTTTTTTTGTTTCTAGGATATGTTGAAGACCTAACGACACCCAGTGTATTTGGCGTGTTTTACTTTCATGCAGTGTGCTTGACTTAGTTTTACCCTTTTTACCTTGTGGATTATCTAGGAATCATGCATATAATTTAGACTTTTTAGGACTAAAAATTAAAATTTTTCTAATAAAAAATCTTAAAAAATATTTAAGGCTAATTAAAATTTTCGATTAAAACATTTTAAAATTTTGTTTTTATTTTCCTGCATGGCATTCGAGTCGGATTTTAAGTTGTTTGCATAACATAGCACTCTCTCGAGTCATATTAATAGAGCCTCCATGATTATGACTAAATAACTCCATCATTTGTATGTTTCGAGGAGCAGCCACGTGCTTCTCCAACCTAACTGACCCAACATAGATTTCTACTTAGGTGGTCATCTAGTACGCTTAAAGTGTTAGAGACTTCCTTGAACCAGATGGTGAATAAGTCCTTTATAAGACCCTTTTGGCCTCATGATCGTACCTCTCTTCGCTTTCCACTTTAGTGACTTTCTCGTCACATTAGTAGGTATATGTCTTATCTCTACTTTCTACCACCTACATAGGGTCATAAGATTTAGAGTTTCCTTAGGGTCATAAGATTTAGAGTTTCCTTCTCCTGGCCTTAGGACTATCCAAGAAAACAATTGAGGATTCAACAGTTTTACTTTCTTATGAATCATAATAAATGAGCGAAAATAATTTAAATCTTTGAAAAAGATGATTTTTCCGCCCATGTTTATGATTACTTGTAGTTTTTTGTTAGAAGGACGATCCTTATTTTATTTCTTTTAGCTAGATCGTTAGATTGTCTCCAGATTTGTGCAGACTATATATATATATATATATATATATATATATATATATATATATATATATATATATATAGATGATTNTATATCTTGATTATAATTTAATGATAACATGTAAAACTTGAAAGTAAGGAAAAGTTGAAACAAAAACTTTTTCTCATATAATATATATTAAAGTATCCTAAGACTAGTTTTCTTAAATTTTTTCGAGTTGAATTTGGACAAGAGAATAATAATTTAAACATTTTCTTTAATAGGAAAAAAATTATATTAGAATATCCTTACAAAAATTTGTTAAGAAATTTTCAAAATTAAAAAATTTCTTAAATAAGAATTATAGATAAATAATTAATTAAAATTTTAGATAATATATTTTTGTACATTAAAAAAAGGTCTGCACAAATCTTGAAGTAGCTTGACAACACGATCAAATGCTTATGTTCATGAAGCCGACCAGTTAGAGAGCCCATAGCTGACCGACCATCCTAAGTTCGATCGATCAAAGATCTTTCTAGGCTGGTTGGAAGCAGATGTCCTCAGTCAAGGACTGATAACCCCCAATCTTCTGGCAAATATTGTTATACACTCTCACAAAATTTCCCAAAAAATTCACGAAGAAATAGGCTTGTCGACCAGCCACGCTTGGTTCAATTGGGTACAAAACTCAAAACTGATTGGCTTACCAGGGCAAAGACTGCCCGACACCTAGGTAACATAGCCGACCGACACCAGCTTGGTCAACTGACTCAATGAATCACCGATTGAAAAGTCCATGAAAATTGAAAATGTCTAAATCAATTTCAAATATGAAAAGGCAAGACAAAAGAAGATAATATCTAGTAACCGCCCCATTAATGCTAGGACATATACATATTTTTCTGCTTTGGGGCTCTCTATCCTCTATAATTAGGGGGTCTAATGCATGTAAAAAGGCTTTTGGTTCTTTTCTCTAGACCAATACTATGTAGGGAGAAACTATCTCCGCTTCACTCTGTAACCTCTATTTTCATATATAAAATTGGTTACATAGCCAGTGAATACCCTAATTCGCTCATATGAGACACGTCTGTGTGTGCTCTTTTATTTCAATCGTGTCTTTTTATCTCCCTCTATTTTTCTCCTACCTATATCACTACAACTCTAATCCTTGGGCATGCCTCATAGAACAGATCTGGATTCAACATCTTGAATGTGCGATAACCTTGGAGCATGTCGTCATAAGAGAAGCGACACCAACAGAAAGAAATGGATCATAAAAATTCCTAAATAAGGAGAGCAGTAAGGAGTTGTTACTCAATAGATCTGGAGCGAAAAAAGTCATTTTTATCATTTTCCTTGAGGCTTTAGCTAGGAAGCAAGTACCTCAGCGGATGTATAGTTCCCAACGGTCGAAACAATCTGATTAACCTACTGGCACAATAATCAGCTCATCCTAGGTGACCGACACCCTGTTCACGACAATATTGTCTGGAAACTTCCTTAATATTATGATGAATTTCCTTAACTTTCTCATAGGTTCAAATGACACATACTAAACTTAGATCCTAAAATCCGTGGCAATAGTGACACAAAGAAGTCCTATTAACAGAATATTTCACAACACACCCACAATGAAAATTCTTGGTCTCAAAGCTTGGATCAGATAAAGCTCTGGAGGCGATTCCCTATCTAGTATCAACAAGCTCTATGAAGGGTAAGGCGCAAATCGCTCTAATGGCGAGTCTTAGTGGTTATCCTCATGAAGGCAACGACAAGTTTCTTTCTAAGACTTGACGAAAGGTGAGGCCCGGCTGAGGCGATGATCCGACCGAGTAATTTAGACCTTGAGAAGTATAAGACTTGAGTCAAATGATTATGAAAAAGAGCAAAAATGATTGTCAACAATGTCAGTAACGTTTGATTGGTTAAAAGCATAAAAATAATCGAAAATAATGCGAAGATTGCTCGGTCGACCCCAAAATTGACCCACAATACTAAGCACTCAAAGTTCGGTCTCTAAAATATACTCGAAAATAGCTATGGAGGTGTTTTCCTGCCTAGTATCGACAAGCTTCATGAAGAGTACATCGCAAATCACACCAATAGTAAGTCCAGAAGGCTACCATCACGAAAGCAATGACAAGATCCATCTAATTTGTGGTGAAAATGCACCAACCACAGAGACAAAGTAGATTGAATCAATATAAGAATGATAAGATAAGATGTGTGTCAGGCGGTAGTAAATAAAAATAAAAAACAATCTTTCACAAGGTGTGAATAATCCAACAAACATACGCTTTTTACAAAGCAATTTATCACAAAAGAACAAAAAAAGGTAAAAGCTAAAGTTATGAAAAAATGACTGAATGGTCTCATTCCACTTCAAAAATAAATAGTTCAAATTTTTATATTTACAAAACTTTGTCTATATTAATTTTACAAAAGTTTTTTTTCCAAAAGAAAGTATGTCTAAGCCTCAAGGCCGGCTGAAAGTTCCTCTTTCATCTTTAGCGCTTGATTCCTCCCCCGATGATCTCTCAAAATTGGTATATAGAGCCGCAAATTCTTTTGGAATAACAAACTTCAAATCAACCAAATCTGATCGGATGAACTGGTCAATTACCGTTAGGCTGCCGATCCGAAGATGATCATCTAAAAGTTTCTTCTGCTTGGGGTGTGATGGAAGCGACTCAAAACAATCTTCCTTGGCTTCATAGTCACTATCCGTGTCTTGAGATCATGATTCCCTTGTTCAAAACTTGACCTCAGTTTTGAAAATGTAGAGAGTTCTTCCGCAGTCTTAGCTAGTTTCTTCTTGGCCACCATGCCCTGCTTCTCTACCTTCTTGACAAGCCTAATTGTAATCTCAGCTCTCTCCACAACAGTGGCCCATTTCAAAGCCATTGACTGTAGGTGGGAGGCCTCCCAAGCCTTCAAATGATAATGGTCAGCCTTCTTGATTAGATCAAACCATTTGAGCTTTTGAAGAGACTTCGCAAATGCTTGTGACCACATGACCTCCAAAAAATATTAAATCTTATTACATAGAGAACCGTTGTGCCAATCAACAAACTGATTGATGGTTGTAAACCTGTCTTTTGAAGGATTCTAATTTTTTGTCCCTTGACATTGAGAAGTAATCCAGCTAGACGTTAAGCCTTTCCTTTTCATCTAGGAAAATATAGGGGGAAGGAGAGTCGATGCTACGAACAACTTTTAGCTCTCATGGTACAAAACTTCCTCACAAGATCCCGCTTTCAGATAGGTCTCAAACTCAGTCCCCGCGGGGATGACAAGCTGACTGGCCTCACTGTTAGTAGAAAGATCAATGAACAAGGTATCATGATGAGGCACAACCTATTGTACTTCCACTTCTTCCCCTTTAAAACACTCTTTCTTTGCAACTCCCTCGGTCCAGTTGGATGGCCTCCCAGTATCTAGGTGACTGGAAGAAGTTGCATCCAGGAGATAAGTATATATGTTAGCATGGGTTGCAACCTTCCTAACAATAATGTTCAGTTCACCAGTCAAAATATGCTAAATCAATACCATGGGTGTAGAAACAGAACAGAGAAAATCTTCACCTACAGAGCTGACTGCTCCGCCTTCAGCCTTAATCAGCCTCGCTATAGCCTCCTCCATTTCTTGCATGACATTTTTTTTGCTTTGGCCTTTGCCTTGGCTTCAACCTTAGCTTTTTTCTTAGTTTTTCGAGCAACAACCTCTTTAGCCCATTTGACTTTAGCAGCATCTAAAGAAGCCCATATTTCCACAGTCATATGGCCAAAGACTCTTGAGAACAAGCACAGTAGACAACTCGATATATTGAGAACATGAAAGCAACTGACCCTCAACGCCAGCCCCTTCAATCCAAAATTATTCGGTGCCTTTCCTTTTCTGGTAAAGGTCACCCGCCATAACTATCAGGATGTCCCAACTCTTAGTTGATGAAATGATGAAAAGTTTGTATTTCTAGTCTTCAACTTTATTCTCTAACCCGACAAACTGTAATCGACCATTTGTTCCAAATTTGACATAGCTGCCTGATTCCACACTAAAAAGTACTTTATTTATTCAAAAACGTAATTACAGATGAAACTTAGTCCAATAAAAAGTACTTTACAAGTTGGTCCTTGACCAGAAGTAAACCTCTCATAACTAGCTTCTATATAATGTTTGACAACCGAGTTTGAATTAATTCACTTGGTCGACCTCATAACAAACCCCTTGAGCAAGTGCATATTCCCAGAGTTCTATAATCTCTCAAAAACTACCTCTCTGCGCATTTCCTCTAGCAAGGCATGCGGTACCTCATCCCGTCAGACCAAAATAACTTCCAAATCTTTTAGACGGTGATTCAAAGTCCTAGGGGACATCTAATGCCCTTCGGAAGCATCGCCTCGAGCCACCGAAGGTCTAGCCAAGCGGTTGATCACATTCTCCTCGCTATTAGTTGGTGTCAGGAGAACAAGGTCTACCATCAAGACCAGATTTTGGCTACCATCACCGACCGACAACTGATCGACACAAGGACCTCATATACAAAAAGTCATGATTAAACAACAAACAACTCAAACAAGTAAAAACACCATGAATCACTTATTCAAAATATGATTCACTCCGAACCAAGTAGTTCCACTCACATCGTAGCATGGAAAGTCATCCGCAGAACCCTTCTCGTCGACCAGAGGGTCACTTCCCTTGACTCCTTATATATCAATCAGAGGGGAGATATTCGCGAACCTTAGCTGGATCTGGCCTCGGCAGGGGTCTTCATAGACAGATCTGCTGTTGAACCACTCAACTTCTTCCTAGCCATGGGAATAATCTTTGCCAAAGCACATCGAATTGAGCATATGACTCCTCCACACCCACTAACTTGGCTTGTTCATATGACTCCTCCACACCCACTAACTTGGCTTGTTTTGATTTCTTTGCCATTTTCTTTCTTAATAGCTCACTCTCAAACCGACACAATTTTATCTCAAGGGCTGCCAACATTCTACACTTTTCAACAGACCCTTTCTCCATAATGGGACTGCTAATATCGAGCGAAATCCAAGAAGAGAAATAGATTCGAGACAATAAAGTTGCCCCCTTACGACCTATATATAAGGCTAATGGTCACAAATATCCAGAGAATTTATTTTTTGCATTAAATTATGACTAATAAGATTCGATTTATTGCGTTAAGAAAAATTTTTTGTTCTTATCGCAACTGTTATTATCAAGGAGCAAGAAAATTCGAGAATGTAATATGTACATCCAAAAATAAGCAGCACAGACCTCGAAGCAGCCTGACTGTCAAGATTAAATGCTAATGTTCATGAAGCTGATCGACTGAAGAGCCTATAACCGACCGACCATCTAAAGGTTGATCGACCAAAGACTTATCTAGGCCGACATAAAGCAGACAACCTCCCCCCAACTAAGCCAATAATTGATATCCCCCAACAACCTTGCAAATATCATTATACATTGTCTCAAAACTTTCCTTACAAAAATCAATAAGAAACAGGCTAGCCGACTGACCATGCTAGGGCAGGCTGAGTACAACACTCAAAACCAATCGACTTTCTAGGGTGAAGATCGTCCAACACCCAAACAACATAGACAACCGACGCCGGTGAAAAGTCCAGAAATATCGAAAGACGCTTTAAATTCGTTACAAAGACAAAAGAGCGAGACAAAAGATGATAGTATCTAGTAAGCCCCTCATTAATTCAGGGTATCTATTTTTTATACTTTGTGGCTCTCTAATTTCTTAAATATGAGATTCAGGCATGTAAAAAGTATTTTGCCTCTTCTCTCTAGACCCATACAATGTACGGAGGAACTCTCCACTTCACTATGTAACATCTATTTTCATATATAAAATGGGTCACAGAGCTCGATAATACCTCATTTCGCTAATATAGGGCAAGTCTGTGTGTGCTCTTTTATTTTATTTACATCTCTTTGTCCCCCTCTATTTTCCCTTGAGATTCATACCGCTCTGATCCTTGTGCACGCCTCACACGACAGATTAGGATTCAACAATATTTAAAAACAAATTTAATAAATTAAAATTTTGAAGAGAAATAGTTGAATTCCATATTTACTTTATCTTCAAACAATATTCTCAAGCATTCGAGCACTAATATACATCTACATATTTCCATTATTATACTGTACGACTTTCTGTCGTTTTGGCTGTCAGTCTGCTATGAAAAACGCATAATTCCGCTTGAGAGATCTTTCGTCCTGTCATGTGCTTTAGTTTCGACAATCATTTCCTGTCTTTAGGTGCAGATTTTTCTTCAGGAGCCTACCCTACATACACACTTGTGTTTGGCCTTTCTCTTTTCAAGGACACGGAAAGATGAAGATGAATTGCAAGCTTTATTTGAATTGTTTTTTTGACAAAAATATTACTAAGTTTTGCTAGCTTGACTGTGCTGACAGGAATATTGTGAATTGGCTATTAGGGATTTACATTCCATGGAGTTATTGGGGATTTTTTTCTTATGTTTTTGTTTTACTTTATCTTGTTTATATTTTGTTTAAATTAATAAATATTTGATTGAGATTAATATTTTTAAATTTTGAGTATCTTTAAAAATATGTTAATTTATTTATTTTTAAATAAATTAATAAAAATTATAAGTATTAAATATATTTTCAAAAATAAGAAGATAAAAGATTAGGAAACAAAAGTGATTCAAAACCCATAATTATTTCAAATTTCTTAATTTCTCATTGGAAGCATGTACAATATGTAAGTAAAAATTGTTAGCGTTTGTGCCGTATGTCTCCTCCTAAAAGGCCTCTTTGGTGTGGTGGGCGGCCCAAAACTTAAATACTGTTTTTTGGTCTTACGCTTAGCAGATATGAAACTTTTTTGTCCATGACATTCTCCTCCACCCAATCAATCACGTGACGCCCTCGTCACGGATCGGCTCCACCGATGGTGCCACTGGACCATGGAGAGTCCACACACCTGGCAGGTAGTAATCTGCCCTGATACCACTTGTCACCTCCCAAAAGAGCTATTTAAGGTGGTGAGCAGCTCATGACTTAAATACTGCTTTTCGGTCCTACACTTAGCCGATGTGAGACTTTTTGTGCATAACACGTAAAAAAACTCTTGAAGAAATTTTGTGAATTGGCTAGTAGGAACCTCTTACCTCTAAGCATAGGATCAAAGTAAAATATGGAGGCATTATTTGAATGTCATGTATATTGTATGAATTTTATTCTAAAATTTAAAATAAAATTTTCAAAAAAATTTAATTATGATTGAAGATATTAAGTTTATTTTAATGAAAACAATTTTAAGATGTAATAAAAAATCTATCATGCAAATTTTGATGCAATATTTAAGTTGAAAATTTTTTAAATTAAATTTACGACCATTAGAATTTTGATTTTACTAAATTTATAGTTGATTGAACACTTTGATGAAATTATCTGAGTGTTTTGATCAGAGAATCTAGTCGTCTTACTAATGAAGATAAATATCTCTCAAGGTTTTGACAACAACAACAACAACAACAACAACAAACTTTTATCTCACTATGTGGAGTTGGCTATATCAATTCTTTTTCTCTATTGTATCTTATTGAGTGTCTAAAAAATTTGACTACAATAATATAAATATAATTAAAAAAATTTATAACTAAGCTCTTGTTCAACTGATGAGTAAGAAAAGCTAGGAGTTAATATTGGAGAGCACAACTACCAATGTTCAACATCAACCTTTCAACTCCATAATTGACAACGACTACCATTGATGACCATCATCGCTAACTAATATCATCTATCCATATTTACCTTGTTACCATCACCTAATTATAACCACCCAACCATCATCACTTAACCACCATATTATGATTATCACTACCTAATTGTAGGCATTTAATTACCATCGTCTGACCACCATCACTAGACTATTATTGCCTGAACATGATAATTTGATTGTCATCATCTCTATGAAGTCATTCTTCACACTTTATATCTATTATATTATTCCAACACCTTAATTTCACGTAAGGCATCATTTAGAGCACAAAATGTCTACTTTAGAAATCAATTTAATTACCCAACCCGTATTATTATTATTTTTTAAATTTACATATAAAATCTTGTATCTCCAAAGAGTTAATCTCAAATTATTAAATCTGCTTGTACAAGATTGTTGTATAGTGCTAAAATGATAAATTCTTTATTAACTACTATGAATGTTCTAACATGTCAAAATGAGCATAAATAATAAACTATATCAAATATATTTTATATGTATATATGTATATGCATGTGTGGATATATAGTGAGGGCACCGGGGTGTGCCAACGCTAGCCTAGCCAATAATAATGAAACCTTAACTCCATTATGCATAATTTGTAATGCTAATGTAAGATTTATCTAAGGTTTTCCCTTAGCATGTGGTGCCTCATGTATTTATTTTTTGTCTTCTTTTTGTTGGCAAGAGATAATTGGTTTTGGATAATTTTGACTCTATACTAATTGATAGGGATATTTACAAAAACTTTTAATGCTTTTTAAATTTGATGATCAATGTTTAGTGTTGGAAAATTACTAAACTATATAACATAATAGAATAGCATAACAACCATGTTTATAAAAAGAATAACATAAACTATATAACTATATTCTCATCATTGATAAACAGTATAAATATCCCCATGATTATCAAAAGAAAAGATCTAAAATAACAAATAAATGTAAATTAAGATCTTAATTGTGACCAATAATCTCCACCTAACCTAAGTCACATCCTTCCCTGAAATAACACATATAAGCAAAGTAAGGGTGAGCAACAATAACTGAGTATGCTATTCAAAATCTAATTTAATTTTTATTGAATAAAGAAAAAAGATAGATATTTGCAAAAATAACATTAAAAAATAAAAAATTATTTAAATAAACTAATATAATATCTCAATATGTCATATTAGAAGTGAAAATAAAAGCAATTATTTTAATGTAATATCTAAAATATGAAAAATAGTATGAAATTTTTATTTACTGTTTTTAAAAATTATTTTATATTTTTCTACTTCACTCCTTGCTAGGGGTGTAAACGAGCCGAACACGAGCGATCCAAGCTCAGCTTGTGTTCGACTCGTTTATATTTCAAGCTCAAAAAGTGTGTTCGTGTTCGGCTTGTTTGCTTAACGAGCCGAACACGAGCTGTTCACGAACAAAGAGNATATTTTTGCATTGAACTAAGTAGGGCATGTTAGAACCGACAATTAAACTAAGAAATTAATGAACCAAATAAAGTTTTAATGAATTGCTCGGTTCTAATATGAATTAGTTTATGGTTTTTTTATTAGCTAACTAGAAATAATGAAAAAGATTAAAAATAAAAAAAAATTAAAATATTATATATCAAATATTTAAGTTGAATAAATATTTAATGGTGGAATGTCCTAATTTAGAACATTTCAACAATGTTTTATCCACTCAGTCGTACAATTAGACTTCATGATATTCTATCAGTAGACCCTACTTCATCATACTCTTTCATTCTGAACCGTTAGATTTCTTCTGAATCAACGCTCACACATTTTTATGTACATGAATTTATGAATGCATATGTATATACGGGCATTTGCGTGAATATTGCCCAATTCCTTATTGTTTATATATCTAACACCTAAACCCTAAACTTTTTTTTTTTTACATTTATACCATCAAATATTTCTTATCACATAAAAAACATGATGAAAAATATATTTTCATGCATATGTATGTAACACTTTTGCATAAAAATGAGTATTTAACTTCTTTTTTAAGTTAAAATTGTGGTGATTTTTATGTGAGATGAAAATTTTGGGTGGTTTAAATGTAACATTATGGTATGTATGTATGTATGTATATATATATATATATATATCTGTGTGTGCGCGCGCGCGCAACAGGGAAAAATTATTGTATACAGACATCGCATGCATGCATGCAGTGTCCGATCCTGACCGTAGATCACGATGATCTAAGGTCAGGATTTATTTTGGTTTAAAAAAAAAAATCAAGTGGAGCCCACCGAAATACATCCTGACCGTATATCACCGTGATCTACGGTCCGGATCGGACACCGCATGCAGTTTTGCATGCGGTGTCCGTATGCAATAATTTTTCGTGCAACTGGTTGTTGGATTTAATTAATTTTGGGTTGGCAGGACTGGCTCAGCCGGCTAGATTTTGTAGATCGGTTGGTCTAGTCCGATTCACAACCCTCGATCGTTGGATGAGGACTTCCTGTCAACAGAACGAGACTAGACCATCAAGCAGATAATAGATCATCGTAACTTGACAGATAACTCGTTCCTTGATGAAGGAAATCCTTCAAGGCAATTGCGAGGCTATGTTGTATTGCCAATTTTTGGCCCCTAACGAGGAACCATCAGGGCATCCGTGGGACGGTTAGTGACGACGAGGAACTGGACTCTTTCCTCGGGTTTGATCTGCCGAGAGATAAATTGATGCCTTCACTCGGCTTTTTCGTGATGGTTAGATCGGGCGATGATCTGTCATAAACATAAATGTTGAAAAATACCCTGAAAAGAATAATTAAGAAAAATTTATAAGAGAATATCCAAACACATATGCTATAAACATAAATGTTCTGCTTTTTATTACTTTTTTCACTTTTCACTATTGACTTTATCAATGTAATTGTCATAAGAGATAAGCTTCGCACTTTTGCCAACGGCAGAAAGCTGAAAATTACTCAAAAATTAAGTATGATTTTGCTTTAGGAGAAATCAATCTCTTTGAACATTGCGTTAGTTTATATTGTCAAAATTAATATGATATGCATCGCATCGAGCTAGTTCAATTTTATTTGGAAAACTGTTTTCTTGCTGCATTTTAGAGATTTTGGTGGAAGAAAGCTGTTTTTTCAACCCGAGCTGTTAAAAGTATGGCGACTGCCAGAAAGCTCTTGTCTTACTTTTTGAAAATAAAATAAATTTGTAATAATCACCGCTGTTTTTTGAAAATTTATGGTCATAATGAAGTATGATTTAAGAGATACTTTTACATTTCTAAAGATGTAAAATTGCACTTGAAATTTAAAGGATTTTTCAGTGGATACATTGTATGTAATTTATCAGTATCACTTGTTGGATCTAGGGGTGTAAACGAGCTGAACACGAGCGAGCCTAGTTGTTGTCTTACTTTTTTTTTTAACACTGGCTCAGCTCGTGTTCGGCTCGTTTATATTTCGAGCTCAAAAAGTATGTTCGTGTTCGGCTCATTTGCTTAACGAGCCAAACACGAGCTGTTCACGAATAAAAAATTCTCTTAACAATTCTAATGATGTAGTCATAAGACAATAAGAGTTTGAGCAAGATTTAAAAATTATTATTTATATTACAACATCATTTGAATCTAATTTAACAATTTTTATTCTATTTTCTTAATCAATATTTTAATTGATTATAAATCTTTGTAGCCTTGTAGTAAATTAGATTTTTTAAAAATACTTCTTAATATATATATAAATACATAGACTCCTATGACTCTACTTGAATGTACATAAAATATAAATATTAAGTAATTGACATATACTTTCTTAGATTTTCTTTTGCACATATATTATTGATATGTAGTGATTGAATTATCAACAATTTTAATAAATATAAGCATCATCAAACATGCTTCAAATGTTTGTAAAATTAGACTATTTTAAAAATAATAGGATTTACAAGATAAATTAATATATATAGCTAAAAAATCATAGTTTGTAAAGTCATTTATATGCAATATCCATAATTATAGTTCAAAGCTTTTTGTCTTACATAGTCATTTGTATCTATTTTAATATACATATAAAATGTACAAAATACCATGCAACACAAAATAATCAATGAAAATTTATCATTTCTATATAAATATTAACAACATTGCTCAATATATGTTTATCAATTTCATTGTTGATCTAAGTTTATTTGAATTAAATATAATAAAATATACAAACTTTACAAAGAGCAACAAAACTAAAGTCTAAAGTAGTGCAATAATAGCCTATCATGTATTGGATAACTTTTTTAATGAGCTCCATGCATAATTTGTTCCAAGGCATTCCATTCCACTTTCTTTGCCTAATTATTTTTCTTCCTTTTTTCTCTTTTTGAAATTTCCCTTGACCAAAGTGTAAAAAAGAAGTTCATGAATGTGCATTATGAAAGTAGATCTTATGATTTGAACTTTATATAAATAAATTTTTAATGAAATAAATATAGTTTTTAAATTATGATATTTTTCAATATAAATTCTACATAAGCACTCTTATATCCTAAAATATAGAACTTTATAAAATTTTCAAAATTAGTTAATGAATATTTGTATGTCATGTTTATAAATTGGAGGAGGTTTTTACTGACTTTAATATTGATTTTACTGCTTCATTTAACATAACTAATCTTGTTTTTCGGCTAAAGTCATCTGCTCCTTATACTAAAGTTAGCGTAGATGGAAGTTGAAAAATTAATAAGGCTGGTGTTGGAGGTGTTCGCAGGGATATCTATGTAAATATTATCTATTGGTTTACATCTCCATCAGCTCTTGTTTCACCCCTTGTAGTTGAAGTGGTTTTTGTTATTTTCAGTCTTATGATTTCTAGACATTACAGTTGGAAATATGTCATTATAGAAATGGATTCTCTATTATTATAAAAGTATTGCAGGTTGAATGAAGAACATCATTGGAGTATAAACAAACAAATGAAGAAGCTTGTGGAATTAACGAAAGATATAAATTAGTTAAAATAACATATTTAAGTTCAAATGAAACCAAGCTACGAGTGCATAGTTAGACTATGGATCAAATTATTTTAATCGAAATACAATCAACGAATTAATAATAGGTCAAGTCACAAAATTTTTAATCAAGGTCCTTGAGCCATAGTTCAAGCCTATTAGATCAATTAATTGGATTAAATCCAACGAGACCATATATATTCTAATTGGGTTATGTTGGCTCATTTGGTAATACCTATGGTCAAAATAAATTGAACATAGTTAATTGAATTGCATCATGGAATAGCTCTACGTTAATAAAATGAATCAATTTGATAATTAAATGCCAGTTCCATAATAAAATCTAATGATCTTCTCTTACTTCTACTCATAAATAGACAAAGGTTATAATAAACTATTGGATCTTTAATTGCTCAACTTTTACCCCCTTGATAGATTTCATATCTCGAAACAACTCTGTCACTTGTTGCCTAAACCCAAGCCATCAAATCATTGGCTTCAAATTATAATATATTTTCTTGCGCTTTGGATGAATTGCATGTCCTAAACAATGATTTTTATGTAGTAACTCTCTCCTCACATCACCATCATAAAAACCAAAATTCAAGTACCACAAGTCAACATGCCATGATAATCTACATGTAATTCAACTCATCTTCCTGACTGTATTTGATAAATTAATCTTATATATCATCATCTAATTTTTAAGCATTTTTAATCCTTCCCTGGGAAGAAGTATAAAAATTCTATACAAATTATTACGCTGGTGAACTCCATATTTGATGCATCAACAACCTCATTAATTTTAATAAGTTAAAATATAATACAAAGATTAAACATTTTTATCAACTATAGCATTCGGTTCTTTTTTAAGTTAAAAAAAAAATTAAATCCAAAATTCAATGACTCGAGCAAAAGGACACTCAACCATCCAATCCTAATTCATTTCTAATTTCACCCAAACCTGCTTTTATACAAAGCTAACACTGAATGCTTATGTCTATAAATAGCAAGATTGTAATATATACCATTCAATACTTATGTATATATATACACATAGCTAACAGCTAATTTTATGCATATATATTCCTAACAATTAAACTTCAAATGTTACATACATACTACTGAAATCTTATGCATATACATTCCTAACACCTAAACTTCAAATGTTACATGCATACCAAAATTTTAAAAAGAAGAAAATAGGGTGAACTTAAGTTTTCTGATCCTCTCACAAGTGGTGATGGGCTAAGGTCGTTTGGTGGCGGGAGAGATGTACAGCAATAGGAAGGTGCAGAGACCGGCGACCACGAGAGGGAGGTGAGCAGATGCTAGGGTTTGGATGTTGCGGGAGGGAGGAGAGGAGTCGGGGCTGTGACGTGCGAAGAAGAAAATGAATTGGAAGGTGTGGGATTGATTTTCTAGGTTTATTGTGTCCGATTTTAAGAGCCTCAAACATTTGGTTCTTGACCTGGTTACATATCCTTTGAGCGAATATTATATGCAGAATCTATACATGCAGATTAGTAGTATTCATGTGGTATTGCAGTGAAGACAACCAAAGCTCAACCATAATATCATTAAATCTACACTTGTCTTTTCCGCATTTAAGAATTTTTTTTCTATTCTCAAGGCCTGTGCATTTAAGAAAAATATTACATGCGGATGAGATAGTTGCAGATCAGTGGTATTGGTATCATGTTGGGGTGGTGCAATACCACCCGAATACTACTCGAATACGGTGGTCCTCACATAACCCTAGTATATATAATATTTTCTGGTGCATTTAGGTATAAAAAGAAAAAAACGCAATAAGGGACGTTAAGTGATGCTGCAAGGCCTCAGGCTTACACTCACCAATAGCTGTGCTCTAGCATTAAAGCTAACAAAAACATATTAATAAGCAAGTTGATGTACAAGATTTATCCTCTACGGATTACATAAATATAAATTGTGTTGCCCCGTTGTATTTCAAGCATGCTATGTGAAAGTAAAAATTAGTAGATAAAAGCTTGAAATTTATCCTCATTCCACATGTCGATTTCCTGCGCTCAACGCTGAGAGATGTGGCTCAACTAAATGCGAGCTAGGCGCCACTTGTCTAATCTCTTAAGCTTCTTGCTCATGATGACGAAAAATAAGCAGAGAAACAAGACGGCTTTTTTTTACTCCATTTTGGTTAGCGATTAGACAAAAAATTAAAAAAACTTCAGGGATATGAATGAAAATTTTCTTTAAATTAAGCATCTAACTCGGTCTAATCCGGTGGTTTAACGGTATCTTTCGGATGTCAGCATCTTGAGAAATTATTAAGTACTTATGGTGAATGAATGCAGAAATAATTTTTGATGTATCTGTGTGTACATGGGTCTATAATTGACGTCATCAACAAATTTACATCATCTTGAGGCATGACACGGATCTCGAGATGATATTTTGAATAACAAACGTTCAAATTTTGATAAAAAGTCATCCAGAGCTCCGATCTCAGCAAACTTATAGTCAAACTGATCGACTCGATGAGACGAACCTAATGATACAAAAACTAGTCTGATCCGAGTCAAATCGAGCCCAGATCAAGTCATGAAACCACAATTAGAAGATTTCCGGACACATTTGAAAGGTCAAACAGATGCTAACACTAGCAAGTCTATAATCAAATTGAATGTCTCGACAAGATGAATCCAACAAGCCCAAGGTCACTCAATTTCGATATCATTAAGTCACTCAAATGTTCATTAAAAAACGTATGATTCAAGGAAACTCTCTGAACTGTCCGATCAAAATGGTTCATATTAGTTCATTAATTACATCCAAAATACTATAAATAGACTCTTACCTCTTACATGAGAGGGGGCTGAAGCCTAGAGAGAGCTTGAGGCTTTGAGGAGAAGCTGCAGCTCAGCATCACAACCGACCGCTGTCCACCACCGCCGACCGCCGTCGACCACTACCGACCTCCCTCGACAACCACTGAGTATCATCAACCACCGACCGTCGTTAAATTCGTCAATCGTCGTCGACCCGTCAACCTTCATCGACCACTGCTAACTACCATCATTAATCAGTACCAACCACACGCCGTCAATCGACAATGTTATAACCTGAAAAATCTAGTAATCATTTCCCGTCTGTGGGATAAGAGCTTACGGTCCATGGTCCCCACAACAGCTTACTACAGTTTCTCTAACCAATCAACGCTTTTGGAGCAACCATCTATAACACTCACGGCGAACTACTACTTCTACAACAATCAACAATGACCCTTGCAACCTGCCATCACCCAGAACCGCAGTCAGATTATAGTTATACAACTCTGTAATTTCATCTTTTCTAATTTAGGAGAAGAATGAACTTGTATACTCATCATTTATAGTAGATTTTCGCAACTGGGCCAGACCCCGTGGTTTTTCCCCATTTTAAGAGTTTTTCACGTAAAAATTTGAGGTGTCTCCTCCTGCTTAATTCTGTTCTATTATCTGTGTGTGCTGAATTTTTGTACAATACTAAGACAATAATCCATTACTCTGCGACCGCGAATTTTCTAGCACACATCAATAATAATAATAATCAAAATTTATTGTTTGACAAAAGAATTAAATATACAAAGTCATAAATCATATTCCAATATACTTTGTAGTCAACAATGGAATATATTTTAAAACTGTATCATCTTTCTTCCAAATTTTAGTAAAGTTCTTTTTAGTAAAACTGATTACCGATTATTTATCTAAAGTTCAGATAGTGCATACAACGCGCTTATGAAACTTTGTTCAAAGCTCAAACAAATACAAGTAGAATGGATCGCCCAACACTCTTATGCCATCCAACTGCACATAAAAGGAGAGGACATTGTTGTGCAACCACCACAGCTTGGGAGGAAGAAAGAATATATGGATCCTCAACCTTTCTTTATCACCCTTCTATTGCTTCTTGCAGCATCAGGACAGCTTAGTTGCTCTGCTAGAGAATTGAATTCAAGGTTTACAGGTTATGTTTCCTTCCTAGAGATCCGTGGACGTAATCCACTTACACCTCCTACGCCTCACTCCAATGGTCAAAATAAGCCCAGATTTACGCCGCCGCCACCGCCCACTATTTAGTTGATTGATTCAGTTACTTGTCATATTTGATAATCCAAATGAAGGATGGTGTTGATCTGCATCTATAGTTATATCAGCTTCGATCTTTCAGTTGGATTTGTTGTGTGTATTAATCGGTATGATACAAATTCATCTTTCAGTTGCTTGTGATATTTGCATGTATAGTTGATCAAATTGTATTGAGTTGGCTTTAGACCTTCTTTCTTGGCTAAACAATTTTATTTTGCGGTTGAAAAAGTGAAAATTCAATAAATATACTTTTTTCCCAATGTGTTAAAACCTACTCAACAGTCTTGATATCTAAATCATTCGATTCAAAGAGCTTTGGATGCTGTGGGTTTACTGTCTGCAGAACATCTGATCATCCCAATCTAGAAATTCAATAGAAATTGGCGTGAATAAAACATTAATTTATTTGCTTGGCTATGCAGAAATAATTTTTCTGGTGTTTATTGACTGTACTTTTGGCATTGAATGGCCATAGCCAAGTTTTGATGATGTGTAGCCTTTCTCTGCTTGGCTATGCAATTGGTTATGGCCATTCAATGCCATAAAAAAAGTCAATAAACTCAAGTGGGCAGAAACATATCTTCGCTTATATATGGTTTATTCATTTTTTAATTATCCTTCCATGAAGACCAAGATATAGTTAGTAATGGAGGCTTATGGGTTATTATAAGTGAGTCTTTATTTTTAAGATGTGGACACCAAGTTTTAAGTCAATTAAGGAAGACTATAAGGATGTTCAATCTAGATAGAGCAGCCAAATCTTATATTGTATTTTTAGATTAAATTTTCAATACTAAAATAAATAATAAGATTGGCATCTAATTAAATTTTCATCTCTTATGGCTAATAGGTGAAGATAGGATTTTCTTAGGGTTAGCATGAACATTTATAACTTATTTTATTATTATATCATAAGACACTATTATAAAAAGGCATAAGCATCGTCATCTAGCTTATCCTTTATGAATGGAAACATTTTTAATGCACTTATTGTGGTAAATTTGCTCATCACGTTTCTTGTCCTAAAATCTTCACCACATAAATTGTATCTAAGCCTATGTTTATCCTCTAGCATGGAGACTATAAGTTACAATAGAATAGAATTTGGTAGGTGGAATATATAATTGATCAATGACTCTCGCTTTTTCCTCAGCTATACAAAATTCTTATGTTATGGCTCTGAATCTTTATATTCATATGTATCATGCTATTAATAACAACAATACATCTTCACCCTCGACCCACACAAAATTTTATTAAAATTCCATTAAAGTGAATTGTTATGGAGCTCATCTTTAGTTGGAAATTTTTCTCTCTTACATATAACATACTCTCAAGTAATCATTGATGCTTCATGATCTTTGATCTCCCTTGGGAAGAAGACTCTTTTCTCCCTTAAGGCTACTTCAACAATTTTCTTAGAAAATCAAGGTAAATGGAAATTATCCCTACTAACTAAGAGTGATGAATGTCATTCTAAAACATAACCTCTTGAATAGTTAAGTGCTTTACAGTGATACATGAAGCAACATTTACATGAAATTAACTCAAGGCCATGAGGTTAATTTTTTCCATCTTCTTAAGACCAAATTTTCTACCTTTATTTTTCCTATATATTTACGTCCAAATCTTATACATGCATTTTCATGAGTGGAAACTAGCCATTATCTTAATCATGTGATAAATGGTCATACTTGGTTCAAATGGGATACTTCTTTGGTGTTCTTAACTGCTCTTTGCTTGCATCCTAAATTTATTCATAGCTAGTTGATTTTCTCTTAAAATATTAAATTATTTGACTTTTTTGTTTATGTTATGAATTGTAAAATAAAAAAAGGACATAGGAAGTAGTTATTTTAATGTTTACTTTTTAAATGAAGCTTGGCTATTTTTTGGTAAATATAACTATGTTAGATGTGTTAAAGAAAAATATGTAAAAGTTTCATCCTCCATTATATTCTTTTGGATTTTAATGTTTTACTTCTTAACTAGTTTAAATGAGCTTTGAAACCTAAGTTTTAGTTTGTTTAATAACTTACTTGATAACTCTAATAGACAATAATTTATTGTTACACTATTACATTTTATTTGGTTCAAATTTTAAACCTTGCTTTTTTTATCAACCAACACTCAAATTCAATAAATGCAAATCCACTTATTTGAATGCAAGCTTTTGTAGTAATTTTTCATTTGTCTTTCTTCTCACTTTTTTGATAATACTTAGCATTCTCAGAATTTTTTTATTTGATAAATAAAGAATTTTCTATTTTTAATAGGCTTAATAATATCAAAATCTATCTAAATGCTGCCAAACTCAATTCCTTATTTTTCCTTACATTGCATTGAGCACAAGCATGGGAAACAAGATATTTATAATAGCTTGGAAAATCAATCCCTCCATCAAGGCCTCCTTCTGCTTGTCTTTTATAATTAGAAATCTTTAAATGATGTAACCATTATAGAATAAATGAATTAAATAGTGTGCTAAATATTGTTAAATTTTAAAAGGAGATGATAATTTCAATTTTCTTTTATCAAAAAAAAAAAAAAGGAATAACAATCAATGAAATATTTACTTCTACAATATAATAATTTAATTACCTCTAATCCAATCTATCTAGTAACCATAATATTCATCATTTTTTTTGTTACTCTATCTTATGATGAATTTTATCAAACAAATATAAATTTCAATAATCAAGAGATTTAAAATGTTCTATTTAATATTTATGCAACTAAATGCTAATTTATTTTTGATGAGGTTGGCAAACAACTTCCCCTTCACCCTTAGGATATATCCTTTATATAAAAAATCCTTGGTAAAGACTCTAAGCGGATCCATATGAATTATAGTATAAGTTTGCTATACGAATACCCAAACTAAAATTCTATTATAGATTCAAATGATATCAAATGCCATATAAATCACTAGATAAAATAAGAGGATTAATGGTAAGTTCATTATGAAGCTAGGGAGACGAATCAAAATCTTATTCACTTGAGACCAAAGGTAGATAACCTTAAACCAATTTATGTAACTAATGATGCCATTATACCCAAACCGAGTTCCCAATCTTTTGATTATCCTAGTGAGCCTAAGCCTTTTTTCTCTTACTCACTTTAGAATTAAGATGAGTTAATCAAGTTTGTTTAACCAAGTTAACTAGTAAAAATCTTATGAACTCATAAAACATAGATCAATGTTTTCATTAAAGATTTATTTTATAATGTATCTAAGAAGAATAATACTTAGTCATAACTATACCAAATGCTATGACCTTATGGTCAACACAATTTGATCATTTGACCAATTAAAGACTCGACTAGGTAAAATTTAACATAATTAACATAATTTAGGTTTCAAATGAGAATAATTAGCCCATGATTACTTTTATAAGACATTAAACTTATTTGGGGATTTAGTTAAACATATTTGATAAAAAGATCCTTAAGAATCAATTGAGCCAAACATGAGTTTCAATTGAATGATTTAGTTCTAATTAAAATTAGGTAATATTATGAGATAAAAAACTCTTTTAAGACACTAAATTTTATCCAATCTTAAACCAAAACTAAAAGGTCACTTAAAATATTATAATCCATTAGTATTACATCACCGTCGCTATGATGCACAGTTCCTCCTCCTCACTTGCCTCTTTGATTTGTGTCAACTTCTTTTGATTTTACATGATCCAAGGGAACGAGGACAATGATTGAAGATAATATGTATGCTTATATCAGCTTTGATTTGTGAGATTGGTTTGGTTCAGATTAATTTGACAAATTTACTAAGTCTCAATTTTCTATCAAGATTATTCTGATTCGATTTAACATATTGAAGAATTATTCAGCACGGTATTTCATTCAGAACCGTTGGTTCGCGCAGTTGGCTCCCACCACCTGTTATTTCAAATTATTTCGTTTTGATGTCTCTTAATTTTCTTGGTCAGTTTACAAATTAATATTAGATTTACTAAGTTCTTGGGGGAAAAAAAAATCCTTCATATTTTAGTCGAGTGTATAGCACTTATGCATCATTTTAATTTTCTATTTGAAAACCAAATACCATTATCGGTTTTTATCTTTTTATTTTTAATTTATGCATTATAGAAATAAATCTATATTTTACTTTTCCATTGTTTCATGAGGTTTAATATTGCTGTATTCAGTGTTTTTTCCTCTTACCTTAAATAACTTCAATAGAAACCATAAGCTTATTTCTCATGTATACCTGAGAAATGCGTTAACATGAATCTCGTGAAAATTTAACGGACTATAAGACAAAAGTATGGTCAAGGATGGCCCATCAAAAGGAGCAGATAATATGTCAACAGAATTCCAAAGAATTCAGTTGACCAGTCACAACTCCCTCACAAAAAGGAGTCGGGCTTGTCGAACTAAGGTCGTCTGAGTCAAAGATCAAGACCTATCTAAACAAGAGAAGGAACTAGTCAAACAGAGTCAGTCGAATGTAACTGCCGGTCTCAAGGATTACAGGTCCTCACGGACCGAACGATGGGTTAGTCGAATCATAGCATCCTTTATTTTTTTATGCCTAAAATACCCGGTAATACCCCCATAAAATTAGAGGCAATCATGTAGTTTTTCACTTTATACCACCTTGCATATAAAATAGGTAGGTCATTTCTACAGTGAATAATTAATCAGTGATTTTTAAAAGAATCACATTCTTACTCTGCACAATTTTTTTTCTTTCTTTCTCTTACTTTACGCTTTATTCTTTAGGTGTGACTCATAAGATAAATTCAGATTTAATATCGTGAAATATTCAGTTAGCATGGATCTTGCCACCAATAAGAAAAGAAGCACAAGGAGAAGAAGCTCATTAAGGAGATGCAATAAACATTGAGTGCACCAAAGAAGAGCTCGTACCTAACGATGAGATGTTGGGCAAGATGTTAGAGACCATCAGAAGCGGTAATTGAAAGAAGAGAACCAAAACTTAAGGAAGAAAAAAAGTGTCGTTGTGTGAACCCCGACAATGATTGCTGCGATGGGTGTCACTTCATTGCGGATTTTGGCATTTCGAGCCATCTAACAATAATGAATGAGGTAGCAATAGCATCTAATCTGTGCAATTCCACTCCTTGACATCGTACAAAGCTTGTCCATGACATCGTTGAAGCTCCAAAATTTGGGACAATAATGCCCCATTTTTCCAAAATATTCTTGATCTCTCCTCCAACAATTATTGTTAGGCAAGTATGGTACCAGTTCATAGAATTACAGTGTCAGTAGCACTATTTGGAAAGTCTTATGTGATTGTGATGCTGCTCTTAAACCATTGTTGCGCTGGAAAATTGCTTACGACAACAGTATAGATGGGATGGATGATGATGGATCCTCGATATCCCTCTCGCACTCTGGCCATACCCTATTTATGTCACAAGAACCAAAAATTTGCAACTCTAGGCTTTCATTTTTGAGAGAATTGTTGTGTGTGGAGCAGTTAAATGAAAAATAAAAAAAGGTAGCAATTGTTCCCACCTCTCTCTACTACCACTCCTGCCAGTCTCCATTTTCACGAAATAGAGAGGCTCCATTCTGTTTTTTCATGACATACAAGACCCATCGCCTTCGTGACCACTAAACCAAACGATTCGAAGGAAGCAAGCGGCGAAAACAGGGAGATGACAGAAGGCGACAGAAGGAAAAAAGAAGAGGAGATCGCAAGTGTCAGTTCTTCTAAAAGGCTTCTTCGCGATTTGTCTCTCCCGTGTGTTGGCTTACGTGCAAAAGGAATTGTAGGCTTTGCTTTTCCTTGGAATTCTTTTTTTTTTCTGTGCTCACGGGTAGAGAGAAAGAAGGAGAGAGGGAAGAAGTGAGAAGTTCTTCTTGTAATCGTCAAGGTAAACGACGACGGTGTAATTTTCTCAAGTAGTAAAATCTTCTGCAACTTCGTGGACGTAAGCAATTTACCGAACCACGTAAGTCTGTGTGTTCTACTGTGTTCTTTTCTGATGTGAATTTTTCTCGTTCTATTTTTGCTTCATCGTTGATCGTTCTATATATATATATATATATATATACCACAACAACTGGTATCAGAGCCCGTGGTTTCTGATCTGAGGAAAGACGATGGCTGCAGATGAAGTGAAGGTTTCAGGGATCGAGAAATTTGATGGCAAAGATTCTGATTACTGAAGAATGCAGATAGAGGACTAACTCTATAGGAAGAAACTTCATCTTCCGTTATTAGGGAAAAGACCTAAAAGGATGGATGAGGCTGAATGGAATTTGTTCCCAGTCTATCCTATTATTTGGCTTCAGTTTTGAGAAGAAATATTTAAGTATTTCAACCTGTCAATTTTATTTGTTTAGGGCTTATATTTGGATGTAAAGATCATGCAAATAGCCTGAAAGATATGAGGATTTAGGTCGTGACGAACAACAACCTCAGAATCCTAAGACGAGTTAGGGCTTAGATTGTACAATGGAGCTATAAAAAAGCCTAAAGATGAGTTGAGGATTTATGTTGCATAAGCAAATCACCTGAAGTCCCATGGATTGGTTGTTTAATTCTAAAGAAAGAATGGTTTAGCTGATGTAGACAGGTTTTGCTGTTGAAGATGACTGTACTGCCCACCATACTAGCTCCAAACTCCCTATCGTGATGAGTTTAAGTTTTCTAATTTGTCAGGTTATGATGTCAAATCAGGTGTCTCTATGGTTATAGTTCTTTAAATATTATGGGGCATATTAAATTTGATTAGAGAGACACCGGTTAGGATCCTACGGTTCCCTCGTTCCGGCACCAACTATTTTCTATTAAATTCACTTAGTCCAAATGAATTTACTAAACTCAACTTAATGAGTTTTATACTTTCATTTAGACTGTGAGAAGTCTCGTTAGCAACCGTAGTTTACCTCCTCCGAGGGATTCTCGATCATCCAATAGAGACGTCTTAATTTAGTTGCAATTATTGTTTGTGTGATGTTTGTAATTAAATTTTGAGTTGTCTTATATTTTGGATGTTGTGACGGTGAATTTTATCTTGGTTGATTTTTGTTTTGGTTTTGGTTTTATAGCAATACTAGCAGTTTTAGGTTTTCATACAGGGTGACATCATTGTTTAACATGTAAGTTTTATAAGCCTGAAAGTATAGTTTGGAAAGTAAAGTAGAAAACGGTACTGTAAGTTGTAAAAGCGTACCTGACAAGTCTTCTCGTTCCACTACCTGAAAAGGCAGTACTTGGAAGATATGTAGATAATATTGCAAGGAATTTAAATTGCATGAGTAGATGAAGGTTTAGCTACCAAACTCCAAGTTATGATTTAGTTGAATCTCGGAAGATCCTAGTGGATAATTTTAGAACAAAATATGATAAGTCCAATTTGCCCTTCAGAATATCCAATAGATTTCAAAATGTTCAAGGTGTGACGCTAGATCACTTTGAATATCTCTTGAAATATCTCGAGTTCATTCTGGTCTTATCATAATGTTCCAATAATCATATGAGGTTGAGTGTGACTACCCCGTTACTTAGTGAAATTTGATAATTTAATTATCTTGAGGATATGATACTCAATTAGTCAATTGATGTTTCACTTAAGAGTTATGTGGGTGTGTACCCTTAAGGCAAGTTTAATTCATTTAAGATTGTGATGCCCATAAGTAAAGTTGGACTTGGAGTGTATCAACCCAATTATCTTTTAAATCAAATCAATTGAGCTTACATATCGAGCCTAGGTCACTACCAAGCCCTTAGCAATCATAATGGGGAATTTGGTGAAGGTTAAGATTTTAGTTTAAGTGACATGTATTTTCATTTAAAGATCACATTGTCATCAATTTTGGGCTTAAGGAAAGTAAATTATCATCCTTTTAGCTTAAGCCTCTCACTTAAGAAACTTCTGATATTAGTTGACTTCCAAGTCATGAAGATTGGGGGAGATTATTATTTATTAATGTTGTGCAAAGGTGGTGGGTGAGTTTCTACCTTATAATCCCATTGTATTTCAATCATCCAAACATGCTTATTAGGATCAAAGTTACCCATTTATCACTGGTTAATCCTAAATTTTGATTAAGGCACCAAAGTCTAAAATTACCACTTTGCCCCATAACTCACTAAACACAACTCAAATGACTTTGAGGGTTATAGTGTCATATCCATGAGGTAATTAAAGTATCAGAGGAGAACATGTGGATTTTTAAAATTTAATTTAATTTAGATAATTATTTAAATTTAGAAAATAGGATTTTCAAAAGTTAATTTATTTAATTATCCAAAAAAATTTATATTTATGGAAAATTATTAGAGGTTTCCTAAGGTCAGATAAACACTTGGGCAAAACTTCATGATTTTTTATTCAAATTTCTATTTTTATTATTTAATTTTAGATCAATTTTCATGATTTATTTAAAAATAAAATAGTGTTTTAATTACAAAAATTATTTTTATACTTTTATTAGACTCCTCTTAGTTCAGAAAACTCAAAGAATTAAATTTTATATTTTTGTGATTTTTAATTTATTTAATATAATTATTTTAGTTAGAAAATATGAAAAATTCATTTTTAAGCTTTTAAATTTTTTTTTAACTTAGAAAAATTAGGAAAAATATCCTAATGAATTCTAAGTGATCAGAGGACATTCACACTCATTTTGAATCACTTTTTGTATTTTTGAAAATTTTGATTATTTTAATTATTTTTAATTAAAAGTATATTTTAAAAATGAATACTTTCACAAAAATGGGTTTTATTTTTATAAAATGTCCCTGATCACAAGGAACTCAGAAAAATATTTTTCATAATTTTTCGAAGCATATTTAATTTAATATAATTATTTTTTATAGAAAAAGCAAGGTTTCCTTAAGAAATCCATTTTAGTGCCTAGACTAAGTCAAATAATTTTGATATTTGTACAGTGGGTAGACATGATTTTTATGAACAATGTGGAATTAATTTTGTTAATTATATATATATATATATATTTATTTAATTTAAACAAATTAATACAAGGTATTTGCATTTAACTAAGTATAAAAATTCACAAAATGATTCAAAGCATCAAAATATTTTTCCTAGATTTCTCTAATCACAAGAAACCTACTAAAAGTATTCTCATAATTTTTCAAGTGGTATTTTGTTTTATATAATTAAAATAAGCCAAAATGCTCACCTTAGCTTGAAAATTAGGGTTATAAACATAGAGGTGCCCTCTGACCTTGCAAAAATCAGAAGAAATTGCCTCTATCATGAGGAACAAACCCTAAAAATTTCAAACCATGGTGAAATGTTTTAAGCCATGAAAAATTAAAATACCACAGAGGGTATTTAATTAATTAAAATTCAGGGAGTGAGAAAATAATTTTTATTTTTGGTCCACATTATTCTCTACTATTCACTGAGCAAGGGGGTATTTTTCTGATTTTTCTAGAGAAAGATATGGATTTTTGAAGTTTAGGCATTTAAAATAATTCAAAAATCTCTATTTTCCTACTTATCCATGCGGCACTGACTGGATCCTAGGCAGCTCCGAAAGAACACACGGTGCTCTGCCTGCCACGCGGACTGCACTTTATGCACCATGGATCTGTCCGACTTGATATCCCCCGTTCATTGGATACACGCGCGATCAGACGGCTCTCCGTTATGGTCCCCAAATGACCTAACCCGTGTGTTGTTCATACTAAAACCTTAAGATCTTGGCCTAGACTCAACCAAATTGTGTGAGGTTTGTTCCTAAACCTTCATCTACTCAAGACAAACACTTCTATACAGTTTATACGGTATGAAATACAGTAAATACGCATGGAGGGTCAAAACAAGCTTAGTTTAAGGTTGGAGTTCAATACCTTTGTTTGAGAGGGGAGGTCTCAATCAGATGGTTGTGGTAGCTTCAATTGGTCTCAACGAACCTCCAAATGAAGTCCCAAGCCTTGTTGAATGGTCTAGGTATGAATTCGATCAAGCTCGATTTCAAGTGTTGGTCTAGAGCTATGTTAGAGGTTGTTTGAGAGGGAGCTTTTGTGGGGAATCAACTTCTTTCACTCTGGGGATGGTGTGTGCATAATTAAGTGGAGTTTTGTTCACTGTGGAGGTGTGGAGAGATCTATCCTAGTTTTGGGGCAAATTTCATTGAAGAAATTGGCTCTGTGGGGTGGCTATCAGTGGTTGAGAGCAAGGAGATTGCACTTGGGATGGTTTGGAGAAGCTCTGGTGAGATTTTGGCAAAGTTTCTTTAAGGTTTCAAGCACACCTTCTTTGGTCGTGGAGAGCTCCATTTAAAGCCTTGGCTGCCTGGTGGAGCTCAGGGCTTGGAGTTGGGTGCTAAAGCTTGCTGAGGTGGAGGGAAGAAAGGCTCTAATGGCCAATGGGAGTGAGCCAAGTCAGGGAGGTTCAATTTTGGGTTTTGGCCACCTTGGGCTCCCTTGGCTGGCTGTTTTCGATGGCTAAGGAGGTGGTTGGCTAGGTTTCAGTCACTTCTTGGCTCAGGGAAGTCAGGGGGTGCTTAATGATGGTTAACCCCCAAGGGTAAGCAATGATGAAGGAGATATTTGAGTTTAAGCCAAATATGGGGTGAAATCCCTTAAATTAAGGGACCATTGGTCCATAGATCATTTTGGCTGGTTTAGGTGGGTTTAGCCTGGTCTATAGGGTGCACTTGGTGGCTATGGTGGTGTCATCAATTTTGTGGCTTAGGCATGGCTAAGTCAATTTTGGTGGATAGGTCCAATTTGGGTCCAAATGGCTAAAAGTTGTGTTTGGGTTAGGCTAAACATGAATTTGAGCCCAATTTATTGATCAACATTGTGTAGATGATTGCTATGAATATTTTTGGTGAAGGATTGAAATGATTTTGAGTTCAATTGGAATGTCAATTTGAAGGATTTTGGGATTTTGGTCAATTTGGGCATGTTGGACTAGACTTGGGTTTAGGTTGGACTAAGTCCAAAATTGATGGTTGTAAATGGTCCCTAGGAATTTCATAAAGAGTTTCAACATAAATTGGGTGTCAATGTTGGGGTTAAGGCAATTAATTTTGTGGAATTTGGAGACATAGCCAATTTGGGGAAAATTTGGGGATTTTTGGATTTGGGTTGAAATTAAATGAAATTGAGGCTTCACCAAGGCCAATTGAAAGTTCAATTTGATGTTTATGATTGTTATGAAGAATTTATGATTTAAATTGGGGCAAATTGAGAAGGCTATGGGGTTCAATTTGGTGGGATTAAGTCATAGGGCCAAAATTGGGGGTTTGACTTGGATCAAAATTGAATTCAAAGCATAAACCAATTAGGCTTGGATTTTGTTTATATTGGTCATATGAAAGGTGAATTTGAGTTTAGAATTGAAATTGAGTGAAATTGGAACCAAATTAATGGACATTTAAGGTGAATTTGGGGAAATTGGGCCCTTAAAGGCAATTTAGGGATTTTGGTCAAAATGGTTAAATTGGCCAACTTGGGTTCAATTGGAGGGTTCAAATTGGTTTTGGAAACATTTGGAGTGATTTTAGAGGTTTTGGGAAAGTTTGGGGTGTCAAGGGTATTTTTGTAATTTTGGCAATTTTGGGGTATTTTGGTAAATTTGGAATTTTTTGGTGGTTTTGGGTAAATTGGGCATTTTAAAATGGTTTGAAATGATTTATGAACAAACTTGGGTATTTTGGGTGAAATTGAGATTTTTGGCCAAATTTGGGATGTGGGGGTGTTTAGGTAATTTGGGTAGGTTTTGGGGTAAAAGGTCAAATTGAATAATTTTGGTAGAATTGGGGTGTCAACCACCATATATGAGTTATGGACCAATGAGATCCCCATTCGGGTCCTCTATGTACTGGTCTTAGCTAAACCCTAGCCTAAGACTAGTGGGTTTAGGGGACCATTACATGAGTCTCCCAAAGGATCAAGGGATCCAAGTCAACCATTTTTGGGTTTTAGGATTGTGAGTGAATATAGATGATAGTGAGTGTAGTGAGTGAACAAGCTCCCGACCAACACTCAAAGTTAACCCTATGGTCAATCAGTTCTATTGGGACTCATCTTGAGCTCCCTCATACTGACCTCACCTATTAAGTGCTAAGGATTAGAATCAATATGTGGAACTTCAAGTTGAGAAAGGAGGAGTTTAGAATTTCTAATGGTGAGGGTTCCTTTTCTAGTTTTCTAGGCATAGTTAATAGAAAAGTCCTATGGCTAGATCCTAGGCTACTAAAGAGGAAGAATTAAACCTCAACCAAAAGTGAGGTCAACAAAAGGACCCTCAATAGGTGTGGTGTGCTAGGCAAGCACACCGCGTATATTGGCATTGACCGACGAGATCAATAAAACCAACACAGACTCCTAAGTCAGAGACCTAAAAAGGAGTGTAGAATTTGAGTGCTAGTTGTTTCCGCTGGGGAATTAGCAAGTGAATATTTGATAAAAATCAGGAGGTAGAAACTCTCGCTGGGGATTGAAGAGTTGGTTTCAAATTATCAAGTTTCAGGTGTTTATAAGGGATGGGAATCAGTATGTAGGTTCTGACCCGAGGTGAGAGTTAAAATTTAAGTGTTAATCTTAAAAAGAGAGTCGGAAGTTAGGGACCAACCTCAAAGTGAGGGAATCAGAAGTTAGGGACTGATTCCAAAATGAGAATTAAAATTTAAGGATTAAATCTCAAAAAGTGGATCGAAAGTTAGGGACCGACCTTGAAACGGGGGGAATCAGAAGTTATGGACTGATTCTGAAACAAGAATTGAAATTTAGGTATCAAATCTAAAAAAAGGATCGGAAGTTAGGGACCAACCTCGAAACGAGGGAATCAGAAGTTAGGGACTGATTCTGAAACGAGAATTGAAATTTAGATATCAATCTCAGAAAGAGGTCGGAAGGTAGGGACTAATCTCAAAGTGAGGGAATTAGAAGTTAGGGACTGATTACAAAATGAGACTTAACATTTAAGAATCAATCTCAAAAAGAGGATCGGAAGTTAGGGACTGACCTCGAAAGGAGGGAATCAGAAGTTAGAGACTAATTCCGAAATGAGAATTGAAATTTAGGGATCAATCTCAGAAAGAGGGTCAAAAGTTAGGGACTGACCTCAAAAGGATGGAATCAGAAGTTAGGGACTGATTCCAAAATGAGAATTAAAATTTAGGGATCAATCTCAGAAAGAGGGTCAGAAGTTAGGGATCGACTTCGAAAGGAAGGAATTAGAAGTTAGGGACTGATTCTGAAATGAGAATTGAAATTTAAGTATCAAATCTAAAAAAAAAGTTGATCGAAAGTTAGGGACCGACCTCGAAACAAGGGAATTAAAAGTTAAGGACTGATTCCAAAATGAGAATTAAAATTTAAGTATCAAATCTAAAAAAAAGAGTATTAGAAGTTAGGGACCGACCTCAAAACAAGGGAATCACATGTTAGGGACTGATTCCTTAATGAGAATTGAAATTTAGGGATCAATCTCAAAAAGAGAGTCGGTAGTTAGGGACCGACCTCAAAACGAGGGAAATAGAAGTTAGGGACCGATTCCAAAATGAGAATTTAAATTTAAGGATCAAATCTCAAAAAGGGGATCGGAAGTTAGAGACCGACCTCGAAGAGAGGGAATCAGAAGTTAGGGACTGATTCCAAAATGAGAATTGAAATTTAGGTATCAATCTCAAAAAGTGGGTCAGAAGTTAGGGACTGACCTCGAAGAGAGGGAATCAAAATTTAGGGACTGATTCCAAAATAAAAATTGAAATTTAAAGAACAAATCTCAAAAAGAGAATCGGAAATTAGGGACCGACCATGAAACGAGGGAATCAGAAGTTAGGGACTAATTCTAGAATGAGAATTGAAATTTAAGGATCAATCTCAAAAAGAGGATAGGAAGTTAGGGACTGTCTTTGAAACGAGGGAATCATAAGTTTGGGACTGATTCCAAAATGAGAATTGAAATTTAGGGATCAATCTCAAAAAGAGGATCAGAAGTTAGGGACCGTCCTCAAAATGGGAATCAGAAGTTAGGGACTGATTATGAAATGAGAATTGAAATTTAAGGATCAAATCTTAAAAAGAGGATCAGATATTAGGGACCGACCTCGAAAGGAGGGAATCCGAAGTTAGGGATTGTTTCTGAAATGAGAATTGAAATTTACAAAGAGTTTGTGGTGTTGAACCCATAGATATGTGTCATGTGATAATGCTAACATTGGTGTGGAAGATATGTGAAATTTTGTTAGATTTGGTGCAGACAAGGACGGTCGTGTTGCGCAAGCAAAAAGTAAGAGACCCCGAAATTGAGAGAATCAACTCAACAAATTTGTTTTTCTTTTCTTGTTGTTTTTATCACGTTTAATTTTCAAAATGTGTTTTCCAAAATTTAATTTTCATTGGTTGAGTGATTTTTTTAAAAGAGTATTTTATTTGAACTTTATTATTAAGTTTTCATTGTTTTGTTCTTTATTCATTGTAGTTTGGAACCAACGTATGGCTCTGTGGCTTTTATCCATCGCACAAAAGAGAAATTGAGCAAGCAGACCAAACTTCTAAAAAAGATTTCATTAATCTACTTCAATAGGTTTTACAGTTTGAGTGCAGGTCAGAGCCTCAAAAGGTACAATATGTTGAATGCATCAAAGTACATATGAAAATGTCTCATGCTGGGTACATATCATAAGCTGAGCATATCTGGTACATATATCGTTATATTTGTTGTGTCAAATTGCAGTACAAAAATGTGTCTCCTGAGTGTCCATTTCTGGTGTGGTGAGCTCCTGATCGAGCTGACCTACTAAACCACGCTCCAGGACAAGAATTCCCTTTGCATGTCTTTAGAGGTGTGACCCTCTCATAGCTCGTACAGTAGTAGTTCTTACAACTCCATATCTAGTTGAAATCCATATGGCTATTTGCTGTCGTCCATCCTTTGGATATTTACAGACACACTACGACATCGTACCTGTGGAATGCAGTGATTAGCGATGTCTGCTCTATTTCCTTTAAGAACCAGCACTGAACCCACTGGTAGCGAAATCTCCACGAATCCTCTGAACTCGACGGGGCCAATGACATCTATTTCTTTTCCAAATAAAATATTACTTTTGCTCATGACAGAGATCGTGCAGAAAGGTCTCACGAAACAATGATGGTCAATATGCAGGGGTATGCAGTCACCCTCATCATATATATTGATGATACAGCCATTGGGAATACAGTCGGCTGGAAGTATGCTCCATCAGACCATTCTCTTGATCATCCATTTTATCATGGGAGGTAGTGGGTCCACTTCATCGTATCTCAAAATTCCTGGGGGATTTCCTTGTCTGTCTTGAGTGAAATTGTAACAACAACCACATTGTATAGTTATCCTGCCCTTTTCACACATCCATTTCCGTGGCTCAGAATAAGTTCTATCCATCAGAAGACTTGCTTGACCTCCGTCTCTTAGATCAAAAATGCAGTCAAGAATACTTCTTTCGTCACTTTTGGAGAAGACCCTGGTGTATAACTCCAAGCCTTCTAGTATATTGATGAATCTTCCTTGAACTTCTTCATAAAATTCAAATTCCCTTTTGTTTACTTTACTCGTCTTGTAGTATTCTGTCGTGGAGAAAATCGGCTGCTGTCGAGGATACTCCCTCATTTCAACGTCGGTAGAAATCAAAACTGATGTTGTCTCTGTCTGCAGCAGAACATATGGCTCTGTGTCCAACGGGATATACGGCTCTGTATCCAACGGAATATACGGCTCCCCCATCGGGTGATCAGCGGTCTAAAATTTATCGTCAGTGGATGTGTACTCCTCCAAAGTACTGTAGCGCTCCAGGTGGAGGACGTGGCAGTCCGGGCACTCCATAAATTCCCCTGTAGCTGGTATACGTGTAGGTATCTCAGTGTTGTATGTCGGGCTACCCATACAAAGAACATCTGGAACTCGTGGTATCTCCGGCTCTGTAGCGAACTCGAACTCATCGTCTGTAGCGGGTAGGCTAGAAGAGGTCTCTCTCATGCCTGGATCGTAGATATTCCCCTCATGGATAGGGGTGAGCAAGTTTTCCGCCTCCTTCTGACATCTTCTTTCTTCACGTAAGAAAGCCCTATGTTTTCAACAGTTGGCGTTTCTGCATTGAGTTCTCCGCAGTGGTGCATCTGGTGGTCTTTCATCATTGGCAGCAAAAAGGCCTCCGGTTGGTGTAGCTATCATGGACGACAGGCGACTAGTCCCCTCCATCAGTGAGGAATTATCTTTGGTGCTTACCCTTCGTAGCGATGGTAGCCCTTCTTTTTCCTGAGTCTATTAGTGATTTTTGTTTAAGAGTTTAGAGTTTTTGTGGTGAGATTAAGTGTGAATTCTTCTCTAAGAGTGTTGGAGAAGAGAAAAGTGAGAGATTTCTTCTTTCTACATTTCCTAGGAGAGGTTACAAGGGATTTACTTTGAGAAAGTGTTTCAGATAAGTGTTGTTTGTTTATTAGTGTTGTAAGAACTTTCTTTTATCTATGAAATTTGTGTTTTGTTGTATCTTTCTCATGAAGTCTAAGTAGTTTTCTTTATCTTTTTTCATACCCTAAGATATGGTGAAATGAAGAGATAATATGGATGTGACAATTTTAAAATATAAAATAAAATTGTGATGATTTTTCGACTCCGAACTTAATTTACTTTTCGATTTGGCCAATTGAATTGTTAAAATGTGTTGTGAAACATATGATCCGGGAAATGGAGTATGTTTTCAATCTGGTCAATTGAATTGTTAAAATATGTTGTGAAACATATGATCCGGGAAATGGAGTATGATTCTACAACAGAGTGAGGGTCAGATTTGATTCCATGAAAGAGTATTATGTTCATGGAATTAAGTGCAAATAAATAGAGAAATATATATATTATTGGGTATAAAATTGGAGATTTTAGGGTGACAGACAAAAATCCTCAATTCAGTCTTAGTGTTTAAGAACTAAAGCGAGAGTTAGCCTTCAGGTGAAGGGAAGTGGGAGCTCTGGAGTGGAGCCAGTATCCTCCTATTTGGCTAAACCTGGTATTAACCAATAATTTTCTATAACACTGTATCAGGGTCGAGAATTAAACTTCTCTTATTTGGCACAATACATATTAAAACAAATTATCTGATCTCATTTTACCAAAATCTCATTGTAGTGGGAAAGATGCTTTTTCACATAAGAAACTTCATCACATAAACATATTTTAGTAGTTTAGTAGTTACTGTTTAAACTTCGCATTTTAGTTTTGCTAATAATTAAATAATTTAGTTTTGATAATACCTCAGCATTCAAAATTAGTGATAGTGATTTCGTTTCACTTTCTATGAATTTCCTAGTAAATTTATCACTTCAAATTTGAACCTTTCCTGTGGGATCAATATTCGGGGCTTAAATAGAAATTTATTTATTACTTGATAACAATATGTATACTTGCGTAGAATCCCAATATTAATTACTTAAATTTATTAATCATAAATATTGCATCAAGATTTTGGCGCCGTTATACAGCGAAGTTAAACTTATATAAATTTTACACAATTATATTTTCCGAGATCAAGTTTTTGGCGTCATTGTCAGGGAGGGTAACGGTAAATTAAATAGATTTGATAAATTAGGAAATTTAGAGATAAAAATATACAAAATAAAAAAAAATTATAAAATCAAAATTCCAAAAATAAATAACTATATATTTAAGATTATTTTTAAGAAATTTTTCTTTGCTTATTATATTTGTTTATGCGAAATATTGGACCTGAAGGTTTGGTACCTTACGATTCAGAATTAGAACGTACTATTAGAAAAATTTGAAAAAAAAAAAAAGAAATTAAAATTTTGAACAAAATGACGAATAACTTAGATAATCAAATAAATGAAAATCAACAAAAACCTTTAAAATATTATGTAAATCCAACGACAGATGAATTTCACTTAACTATTCAAAATTATGATTTTGTTGCTAATTCATTTTAACTTAAACGTGTTATTATCCAAATGATACAAAATAATCAATTTGGAGGAACACCTAATGAAGATTTTAACTTACATCTTGCTAGTTTCCTTGAGATTTGTGCTACTTTTAAATATGACGGAGTGTCTAATAATGTTGTNAAGAAAAATTTGAAAACAACAAAAAAAATTAAATATTTAGATGAAATGGCGAATAACTTGGATAATCAAATCAATAAAAATCGACAAAGACCTTTAAAAGATTATGCTAATCAGACAGCAGATGAACTTCACTTGACTTTTCAAAATCTTGATGTTGCTGCTAATTCATTTGAGCTTAAAGCTACTATTATCCAAATGGTACAAATTAATCAGTTTGGAGGAACACCTCCTGAAAATCCTAACTTACATCTTGCTAGTTTTCTTGAAATTTATGCTACTTTTAAATATGACGGAGTTTCTAATGATGTTGTTAGGCTTAAACTTTTTCCTTTTTCATTAAAGGATAAGGTCAAAGCTTGGTTAAATTCATTAGCACATGGATCTATCGGAACTTGGGGAGAACTATCACAAAAATTCTTTGCTAAATATTTTCCACCGTCAAAAATTGCTAAGCTTAGAAATGATATTACATCTTTTTGTCAGTTTGAAGGGGAATCAATATATGAAGCCTGTGAAAGATTTAAAGATCTTCTTAGAAAATTTCCACACCATGCTTTACCAGATTGGTTAATAATTCAAATATTTTATAATGGATTAGGGGATCACTTAGATCTATTATAAGATTCTGTTGCAGGTGGATCACTAATGTCCAAACCTTTTGATGAAGCATACTCTTTAATCGAGAAAATGGCTGCTAATAATTTTCAATGACCCTCTGAAAGGGTAAATCCTAAGAGAGTAGATAGTATTAATGATTTTGATGTAATGTTTATTTTAGCATCTTAAATTGCTGCTATTCCAAAAAAGATTAATCAGATTGCAGTGAACTATTCTCAAATACCCTCAGTATTAGAGGAAAATTCACTAGGACAGATAATTCATACTCAATCATCTTATGAAACTTTAAATGCTATAAATAATCAAAATAACAATTCCTATTCTAATTATTATAACCCTGGATGGAAAATTACCCTAATTTTAGTTGGAATAATTATAACAATTCGGTGAATCCCTCCGGAAATTTGAACAACCAAAAAAAATCCTAATTTTCAACCTTATTATCCTCCTGGATTTAACTCTAAACCTAACCCACCAGTTAAGGAAAAGAAGTTGACAATGGAAGAAGTAATGTTGAACATGGGAAATCAAATACAGAACCAAGGGGCTACTATTAGAAATATTGAAAATCAATTAGGACAAATTGCTACTGCACTCAGTAACAGACCTTCTGGAATTCTTCCAAGTACTGTGGAAGTTAATCCAAAAGATCAAAATAAGGAGCAAATTAAAGCTATTCAATTATAAAGTGGAAAAGAAGTTGAAATAATGATTCAAAGAGAAACTGAAGTTGATGAAGAGAAGGAAGAAATGGAAAGTGACCAACATAAAAATGAATAAACACAAGGTCCTTTAGAAAAACCATTACTTCTATTTTCTCAAAGACTAAAGCAGAAGAATAAAGATAAACAATTTACAAAAATTTTGTAAATCCTTAAGAAGTTAACGATAAACATTCCTTTTGTTGAAACTTTGGAACAAATGCCAAGTTTTGTGAAATTTATGAAGGATATACTAAATAAGAAAAGGAAGTTTATAGATCATGAGACTGTTGCACTCAGTGAAGAGTGTAGTACTATTATTCAGAAAAAACTTCCTGAAAAATTAAAAAGAACCTCGTTGTTTTACTATACCTTGTGCTATTGGTGAAAAGTTTTGGAAAACCTTTATGTGATTTAGGAGAGAATATCAATCTTATGCCTCTATCAATCTTTAAACGTTTAGATTTGGGAGAGATTTCCCCTACTATTGTAACTCTTTAGTTAGCTGTCGATCAATAATTTATCTGAAAGGAGTTATAGAAGATGTATTAGTAAAAGTTTATAAATTTATTTTCCTCGTAGACTTTATAGTATTAGATATGGAGGAAGATAAAAAGATTCCTATTATTTTGAGAAGACCATTTCTTGCAACATGGAAAGTTGTGATAGATGTGCAAAAAGTAAAATTAATAATGAGAGTTAATGTTCAAGAAATAACATTTAATGTAGCAAAAGCTATGAAATATCCTGCAATAGAAAAAGACAATGAATGTTTCAGGATGGAAGTAACTGATTATTTGAGTAATGAGAAATTTAAGAATGAGTTTGAAGACAAATTAAAATAAGGATATTTTTTTGAGAACAAGGACGAGATAAAAGAAGAGGATTTGGATTATATTCAGGACAAGTTTGAAACTTTAGACTTGTTGTAAAACAACAATAAACATCTTATTCCTTCAAGTATTAAACCACCAGAACTTAAACTGAAGATATTACCTGCCCATTTATAATATGTATTTTTAGGAGAGTCACCTACATTGCTTGTTATTGTATCTTCTGAGTTAACTGAAATTCAAGAACAAAAATTAATAGAAATGTTAAAAAAATATAAAAAGGCTTTTGGATGAAGTTTAGCAGATATTAAAGGAATTTATCCCTCTATTTGTATGCACAGAATTCTTTTAGATGAACAATACAAATCTAAAGCTGATCCACAGAGGAGATTAAACCCAATAACGAAATAATTTGTTAAAGAAGAAATTTTAAAATGGATAGATACTGGAATTATATATCCTATTTCAGACAGTGCTTGGGTAAGTCCAATTCACTGTGTTGCGAATAAAGGAGGAGTGACCATTGAAGAAAACGAGAAAAATGAATTAATTCCAATAAGACAAGTTACTAGTTGGCAAATTTATATTGACTATAGAAAATTAAATATAGCCACCAGAAAAGATCACTTTCCTTTACCCTTTATAGACCAAATGTTGGATAGGTTGGCTGGAAATAAATATTATTGCTTTTTAGATGAATATACCGGTTATCACAAAATTTCAATTGCTCCTGAGGATCAAGAGAAAACAACATTTATAAGCTCATATGGAACATTTGCTTTTCGTACAATGCATTTTGGACTATGCAATGCACCTGTAACGTTTCAAAGATGTATGATGTTAATTTTTAGCAATTTTATTGAACATGGAATGAAAGTGTTTATAGATGATTTTTCTGTATTCAGAACTTTGTTTGAATTAAGTTTAAATAATTTAGAAAAAGTTTTGCAAGTATGTGAAAGAATCAGCCTAGTACTAAATTGGAAAAAAATGTTAATTTATGGTTGCAGGAGGTATTGTACTTGGGCATAAAATTTCTAAAAATAGCATGAAAGTAAATCCTACAAAAATTTAAGTTATTGAAAAATTACCACCACCGACTACGGTCGAAGGGGTAAGAGGTTTTCTAGGACATGCTAGTTTCTACAGGCGCTACATAAAAAAATTTTCGAAAATAACTAAGCCATTATGCCAACTTTCAGAAAAAGATACAAAATTTGATTTTAACGAGGAATGCATAAAAGCATTTGAATTATTGAAAGAAAAATTAATCACTGCACCTATAATAGTTCCACCTGATTGGGAAAAACCATTTGAAATAATGTTCGATGCTAGTGATTATGCTATTGGGGCTGTTTTAGGATAAAGACACAACAAAGTTTTTAAAGTAATATATTATGCTAGTAAAACTCTAAATTATGCTCAAATTAACTACACTACTACTGAAAGAGAGTTACTAGCTATTGTTTATGTCTTTGATAAATTTAGACCTTACTTAATTGAAACTAAATGTATAGTGCATACAAATCATTATGTTATTAAATACTTGATGCAAAAGAAGGATGCTAAACCAAGATTAATTAGATTGATACTTCTATTGCAAGAGTTTGATTTTACCGTAGTTGATAGAAAGAGAAATGATAATCAAAGTTTAGAATTGAAAGAGAAATATTAACTAATTTTGCAAATGAAATTTTAAAAAATTTCCCTGATGAACAATTATATAGTATTGATGAAATGGATGTACTATGGTATGCTGATATAGTAATTTTTATTGTAAGTGATATCTTACCATCTGATATCAAATATCCACAGTTAAGGAAATTTATATATGATTCAAAATTCTATTTTTGGGATGACCCATATTTATATAAAAATTGTAAATATCTAATTATTAGAAGATGTGTGCCTTATGAGGAAACTCAATAAATAATTAAAAGATGTCATGATTCTGAATTTGGAGGATATTTTGGAACAAATAGAACTGCATATAAGATTGTGGATTTTATTGACCTCCTCTTTTTAGAGACGTTAATGAATATATTAAAACATGCGATTGATGTTAACGAGTAGGAAATATTTCTAGAAGAAATGAAATGCCTCTAAATTAAACATTAGAAGTTGAAATTTTTGATGTGTGGGGATTAGATTTTATAGGACCATTTATGCCTTCATTTAGAAATTTATATATATTACTTGTTGTTGATTATAGTCCAAATGGATTGAAGCTACCCAGATGTGATGCTCGAAGTATTTCTAAATTTTTAATTAAAAATATTTTTACAAGATATGGAATGCCGAGAGTAATTATTACTGATAGAGTATCTCATTTTAGGAATAAGAGAATAAAAAAATTAATTAATAAATATAATATTATGCATAGATTATCTATTGCTTATCATCCTCAGACTAGCGGTCTAGCAGAGATATCAAATCGTGAAATTAAACGAATTTTAGAAAAAGCTGTAAATCCCTATAAATTGGATTGGTATGCTAGATTAGATACTGCATAATGGGCATACAGAACTGCTTATAAGACTTATATAGGAATGTCCCAATATAGACTTATTTTTGGAAAAATATATCATTTACCAGTAGAATTGGAGCATAAAGCATTTTGGCCTACTAAAGAATTTAATTTTAATCTAAAAGATGCTGGTGAGAAAAGATTATTGCAACTCAATGAACTTGAAGAAGATTAGAAATGAAGCATATGATAATACAAAAATCTATAAGGAGAAAATGAAAATATGGCATGATCAGAAGATTATTAATAAAAAGTTATATAATACAAGATTGAGATTATTACTAGGAAAACTGAAATCCAGATGGTTGGGACCATTTAAAGTGATTAAAGTCTATCATTATGGAATTATTGTTATTAAAAATCCTAGCACTGGAAAGATATTTAAAGTTAATGGACATCGATTGAAATATTATTATGAAGAACACATACCATAATTTAAAAAAGTTTTAATATTAAGTCAACCCAACTGAACAGATGGTACGTCGGGCTAACGACGTTAAACCAAACGCTTCATGAGAGGCAACCCATATATATATATATATATNAAACAGTACTTTTTTATTACATTTTAAAACTTAAAAAATAATATTTTGATATGATAAGATTTTGGTGGTATATATATAAAAAATAAAATTTTAATTATAAATAAATAGACATTGGATAGTTGGCAGCGAAGTGTCCCTTCCAAATTTCACTTTATACTAGTTAAAAGATAAATAAAAAAGATTAAGAAAAACAAAATAATAAGACCACCCAGTTTACTAATCATACTCTTGCATGGCGTCAGCACTTGAGCGCTTCGGGCCCACCAACTCACTGGATATTAGCTGTCAATCCNATAATAATAAATAGACATTGGATAGTTGGCAGCGAAGTGTCCCTTCCAAATTTCACTTTGTTAAAAGATAAATAAAAAAGATAAAGAAAAACAAAGTAATAAGACCCCCCCAGTCATACTCTTGCATGGCGTCAGCACTTGAGCGCTTCGGGCCCACCAACTCACTGGATATTAGCTGTCAATCCTCTCAGGGTCTTTCTTGTCATTCCCCTTTTCTAACAAATATCCCGCCATCGGAAAACCCTTCCCGCCTCCCTGCGGACTCTGCCTCTTCCAGCCTCTGCAGAGCTCCGGCCAGTTTATTCCGGCGATCGTCACAATAGGAAAACCCTATATGCTTTTGCATCCGACGGCGGGGGAGTGGGCGTGTCTGTTTTTGCCAACCAGATTCCGGTGAGTTAGTTCTCGCTTTCCCTTTCTTCCCGTGCCCTTTTCCAAAGCATCTCCGTTGAGTCTCACGTCATTTTGATAATTTAACAATTGAGTTGTTTTTTGATTAGTTTGCATGCATGATTAATAATGTTTTCTATGAACAATTTTTTTTTAATTTATTAGTTGGGAATCGACCTAGATGATCAATGTGACTATCTTCGCAATTAAATTCTTTTAACAATCTGAATTTATTTCATAAATATAAATTATTAAAATTTATATTTATTTAAATTGGGCTCAAAATCAATAATAAACGAGAACAAGAATTTCTCAGCTCAACTTCGTCAATTTTACATTACTGTTTTACAATACAACAAATTCAACCATTTCTAACTTAGCTGTCAAAAAGGTGTGTAATCAGGAAAGGTGGGGCCTTGGGGATTTCGTGGCAGCAGCCAGATGAGGGAAAAATTGACTTCTGAGGCAGAGAGAGAGAGAGAGAGAGAGAGATTGTTGNCCTTCTCAGAGCTCCGGCCAGTTTATTCCGGCGATCATAACAAGCGGACAAATCAGACCCCATATGCTTCCGTGATTTAAAGCCACACAGAATCTGACGGGCTCCCCGACGGCGGGCGAGTCTGCTTTTGCCAACCAGATTCCGGTGAGTTAGTTCTCTCTTCCCCTTTCTCCCCGTGCCCTTTTCCAAAAGCTAGGTTTAAGCATCTCCGGTGAGTCTCACATCATTTTGATAATTTAACAATTGAGTTGTTTTCTGATTAGTTTGCATGCATGATTAATACTGTTTTTATAATGATAAAACAAATCTATGAACAAATTTTCTTTATTCATTAGTTGGGAATCGACCTAAATGTTCAATGTGAGTATCTTCGCAGTTAAATTCTTTTAGCAATCTGAATTTATTTCATAAATATAAATTATTAAAATTTATATTTATCTAAATTGGGCTCAAAATCAATAATAAACGAGAACAAGAATTTCTCAGCTCAACTGCGTCAATTTTACATTACTGTTTTACAATACAACAAATTCAACAATTTCTAACTTAGCTGTCGAAAAGGTGTTTAATCAGGAAAGGTGGGGCCTTGGGGATTTCGTGGCAGCAGCCAGATGAGGGAACAATTGACTTCTGAGGCAGAGAGAGAGAGAGAGAGAGAGAGAGATTGTTGGATACGAAAAAATTAAGCTCACAAGGAAAGACGAGAGCTCCTACACGTGGTTGGTGGTTGGTGCGGATAGGGAAAGGGAAGATTTTGAGTCCATGCCTGATTTGAGCTTTTGAATTATAATCAAATTTGAGCTCAACCTTAACTCTATGTGTTCATATAGGCTCATTCATCTGTTTATTCATTTCTAAATAGAATAATTTCAATCCAAACAATTAAGTCTGACTTAGTTATCTGATGAATCATTTATCGAGCCCAACTCTAGCCAGCGTATGAGTTGGCTTGACTCTGTTACACTGCATATAAAAACTTGAACAATTTAATTGGGGCCAAATCAAGGATTATATATATAGAGAGAGGGAGAGAGAGGATAATTTAAATGGTATAATAATGTGATATATTGTAGTTTAACCATTCAATATGTAATATTTTATAAACTTTTCATGGGAAAGAAAAAAATATCATTTTTTATATGAACTTATTAATGATTGTAATATTATTCGGGAAAAAAATATTTTCATCTATTAAATTATAATATTCTTGACATTATGTATAGCTTATATGTGCCAAAAGGTGTAGTTTTGACCAATTATTTAGTTCATATCCTATCACTTAAAACTTAGAAGTCCATAATCCAAATATCACATGTTTTTGAACTTTTCAGTCTTTGACATTTGGCACCAGCCTCTTCGCTTTGTACTTTGGCTACCTTTTCTTTGCTATAAGGAGTTGCAGTTTCAGCTTCAGGAGGAAGAAGTAGCATAGAAGGGAAAGGATGATGATGGTCACGAAGATGGCCGATCAGAAGCGAAGAAATCACTATGATCCCTTCCTTCCCACTCCCAAAAGACTCAAAAACGAAGCTTTGGAAGACAACGGGTCTTTGTCACATAAAGTATTGTTCTTCTTCCTCTCTCTTATCTAATTTCTGTTCTGTATCAATCCAATTAATGGAGGTTTGCAGGAGAAGAAGGATAAGATAGGAGAGAGAGTGTCTGCTCTGCAGCAGCTGGTATCCCCCTTCGGAAAGGTTTGCTTTCTCTCCCTCCCCCTTTCTCTCTCCATGTCGATTAATCTCTCTTTTCATCGACAAGTAATGACACAACATAAATCAATGAAAAACAGAGCGACACAGCTTCTGTGCTGACAGAGGCCACAGCATATATCAAGTTCCTCCATGATCAGATTAAGGTTCTCAGCGCCCCATACCTTCACTCCTCTCCAAATGATAGACTACAAGTAAGCGAAGCAGCCTTAATCTCCACTTTCTCTCTCTAAGATCTAAACACCAAGGTTTTCAAACCCTCTTTGCTTCATTTTTACTCTCATTGCAGAAATTGTTTAATTTCTATTTTAAAATTTCATTTATTTCAATTCATTTACAGGCTTGATTTGTTCAGGCTAGTTTTAACATTTTTTGGACTTAAATTAGTTGAATCTGATCGAAACAAAACATTTCTGCTAGTTTTCAGGTTTAATCACAAATTAAACAGATGCAATAGTTTCACATCCACTTAAATAAAAATAAAAGATTACTCTTTTGGTGCGCAGAGTGGCAGCTTGAGAAGCAGAGGACTCTGCTTGATTCCAGTAGCTGCAACAGTTCAGATAGCTAGAAGCAATGGCGCTGATATATGGGCTCCTACCACCAACTAGCTTCTTCTTCTTCTTCTTCTCCTTTCCTTCATTAATGGCGGCTGAGTGAATCTAACATTAATCTTTCAAGATCCTGACCGTGTCTCTCTTTATAAAAATACCCATCTATATTCATATATATGTGTAGATTATACATGCTAATTACTTTGCCGTATCAGCTGAGAGAATATTGAATTGAAACAACTCAGCTGGTTTTGCGATTGTATTCAGATTCTGACGTCTCTGTAAGGCATAATGGGACGTCATGTTGGGTTTTTAAAGCTCCTGAAAATAATTAGCTCTTGTTGCTGGTTGGAGGTCTGTAGATTTCTATCAGAATTTAAGAACAATATTGAAAGCTTTAGTTCGGTTTTGGTTCGATCAATCAAACTGTCATTTAATAAATGATTTCGAGTGTGTTTGTTGTTGGTTGTTGAATGTTTGGAGCATTTACATGCATACCAACCAATTCCTATGCATTTACATATCTAACAACTAAAATTTACTTTTCTATTGTGTTTGTTGTTGGTTGTTGAATGTTTGGAGCATTTACATGCATACCAACCAATTCCTATGCATTTACATATCTAACAACTAAAATTTACTTTTCTATATTTATATCACCTAAATCTCTCACATCACATAAAAATGCCACCATTTTAACTTCTGGGGAAATTTACATACCCGGCACACAATTCTTATGTATTTACATATCTCAAAGTTAAACTTCCATGTTTACATACAATGGAATCTGTCGCATATGAGTTTTTTAAAATGATTGTGGTAGCTTTTTTCTTCTTTTCCACTGTATATCTAATTTGCTTACATAAACAAGATAGTCTATTTTTGTGTGAAATTAGATTTGATTTTTTTCTCCCTTTTGGGGAGCTTCTGCATAATCTATGGCGGGAATTAGAATCCTGTAGTTGTTTGATGTCAGCTTCATTTTTGTCTCCATCTCTGCATTCTTTCTGCATAAAATTTCTCACCGAATGAAATAGCTATGAAATACCGTTGGTAATCGCAACCTATGGTTGTCATTTTTACAATTTGGCAGGATGCAAGTTAAATGCAGCTTAAATCCGAATCAAAGGCTGCTAGCAAACAGTCCCTTATTTTGTGTAATCGGAATGGAAGCTTCATCTCTGTTTTCTTTGTGGTGGTTTATCATTATGGAGCAGGCATGAGCCATTATGTCCTGATGGAAACATTTCGAGATAGTACTAATTTGAATATTTAGGCTATTTTGAGATGCGGATTATTGCATAAACAATCATTTAACAGAGTATCGTCTATGTTTCTGAACATTTGTTTTAATTTAGCTTAATCTTTTCCTTTTGTGTTGTTGCGCTTAGGTTTTCTCACTTCTCTGTACTTTCACCAAATAGTCATACCGGCTTCACAATCTTGGGAGTTTTTAGATGATTTTAGCTGCAAAACATAAAAACATTTTCCCTTTTTTTTAGCGTCAAAACATACAAAATGATAAAATTATGAAAAAATGTGGATACTTTATGAAAAAATGTGTGGTCCACTTTATTAAAAAATAATGTGGATACTTTATTAACGTTTTGTATTGTGAGAAGCAAAACTTACCATATAGATGAAGCAATTAAGTTAGCACCATATATAGTATGCTAGCAACAACAAAAAAAAAATCATGGCAACTAATTTGCAATTATAGACTTCTTAATTTTTCGTAGATTTCAAACAACTATAGAAATTTCTTCACCTAAAAGAAAGTCTATGTATCAGCATACTTCATATTTTTTTCATCTAAAGTTAATTGCTACCCTTATTTAATCAAAAAAAGTTGTTATTGCTTGTCATAAATGAACTAAACATATTCCTTCTCTAATTTTGATGAAGTTGATTTTATTGGCTTAGGATTCACCGGTATAGTTAGGAGAACCTTAAAATAAATTCATCACGGACACAGAAGTGGTCAGAACAACATAATGTTTTTTTAGGGGAGTTGCTTATGGAACATTCTCTATGTTGAAATATTCTCTCAGGTTTGCTGAAGAAGAGCTTATGGGATGATATTGTCAAAATGCTAAATATAATATTCGGCACAACTTATTTCATCTCATTTGTGATGACAAATTTATTCAAAATCGTGCATTAACTTTTAAATTAAAGTGGTTGAGGTTGGGATAAAGAGTTACACCTACCGATAACAACAAATGAACTATAAGAAGAATTCATACAGGTTAGTTAAAAAGAACTCCTTCTAGTTATTACACTTTATTAAGTTACACGATCTAATTAAAATAAATTAAATTCAAAGTTGGACCATTTTAGATGAAATCCATTTCACCATTATGATGTATTTGAGAAGATATGTGTTGATAATATTATGTTAGCTTATGAGCACAGTCAACTGTTGATCGAGAGATGAGGAGTAATATTATTCGTGAGATGGTCACCGCTCCAAGGGAAGACATCTAAGAAGATGAATTCATAGCTTCAAATGTTGACGCCTTGATTGAGGACATTAGCATGTCGCTAACCCTTGTGCACATAATATATGATGATTCAATGGTGGATCAAGAGAAATTTAGTGCTGGAACCAAACGACGCAGCAAAGAGAAGATTCCAGTATCACATAACACCACAACATGAGCTGATTAAGAGGCATTCAACAAATTACTTTCTACGCAAATGGAGAGTGTTGCAGTTTTGAAGCACTCACTATTATTCAAGCATCACTTCTTACATTGTTACTTAAGTTATTTTAATGCTCAAATTGATATCTTCAGGCAGGATTTTGTACTAAAAATTTGCTTAAATATCATAAGAATGCCTACTTATTCTCGCGACAGATTATCAAATACTATGTATAATCTCATAAATATTTACATTGATGTAACTAATATAATTAATGAGCTACTACCAAGAGTTATAGATAGTAGCTCATTCGATGATGATGAAGTTATTCTAAGACTAATGTTTGATATGGCACACGGGGCACTAGTATGTTATGGACGTTCTTATTTAACACCCTTATACATTGGTATAACTGTCTTAGGCTTACACCAAAATTTTTCACCAAACTACGAGACATTCTAGTAAATCATAATCTAATAATGATACGAGAAATATGATTGTTACGAAACAACTTAAAATTTTCTTGAGAAAAGTCTCACATGAACATTCATATAGACAACATTGCAATTTCATTCAACATTCATTGAAAACAGTTGGTAGGTACTTTAATATTGTTCTATAAGTCATTTTTTCTTTGACTGAGGAATACATTTGATTGTCAACAGAGAAATTTGAATATCACCCTTACATCTTTTCTAACCAATAATTTTTATTCTTTCTTTGAAATGCAATTGGAACAATTGATGTCACACATATACCTGTTTTTATTGATTGGGACTCACACAATAGATATTGAAACAGGAAATGGTTTACTTCACAAAATGTGATGGTGATTGTCTCATTCAACCTTCAATTTTTTTTTGTTGCTTCTGTTTAAGAGGGAGCTGCAACTAATATGAGGGTGTTGTGTTGGTTGATGGAGAAAAATCATTTCGTGTGCCACAAGACCAATATTACCTTGTCGACTCAGGATATTTTAACACCAACAAATTACTAGAATCATATCTTGGTTGCAAGTATCATTTTAGAGAGTAATGTGGAAGAAAAACTCACAATTACTCAAGAGCAAAAAGGTTATATAACCATCGGTGCCCAATTACAAAATATAGTACAAAGAACATGTGGAATCTAGAAGGATATATTCTAAGTTATAACTGATATGCGACAGTTTTCATTTGGTGTGCAAGGTGATATTGTCATTGTGTGCGCATCACATACATGATATATACTTTAACATTTCCTAGACTAGAATGCATCATGAAAGAGAAGTGAGTGAGATGATCAGTACAGGTGATGGCCCTAATCTGCATGCGACTATTATAGAGAAAGCTAAATGTGATATCATTTGATATGCAATTACTACAAATATGTTGGAATCATGTGTAAGAATTTTTACTAAATTATTCTATTCCATTTTTCATATAAGTGTTTTATTAATGTTAGCTTAACATATGCTGTAGAAATTTGAATGAAAAAAACTCAACAGTTGTTAATTTCTTTTTGTTCTCTGTGTTTCATTATAACATTAGAAACATCTTTTTATGTAACAATTATTTAATATCAGCTTAGGAGAATCATGTATTGATTGTTTTTAGTATCATTACTTCAAAGCTCACTTCCTTAAATCTTGTTCTTTCCATGACATTTACTACAAAGGCAACTCCAACAAAAAGGGACTATCCTAATGCATAGTGTTTGGACCTTATATGCTGAATTTCCATTATTTTTTTTTTTGGAATTTTTCTCTCTAGTTTTGTGTGGACTAATGCTTCTTATTTATTAATAATATTGACACTTTGTTTTTTTGCAACCAATGCACCTGTCTGATCAAATCATGGTATAAAATATTCATTGTCAGTGGGGATTAGGTCGAGCTGTTTTAACTTGAATGGATAGAGTTGAGGGGGTATCATGGGTCAAGTTGACTCCTTGGACTTGATTCATTTGCTTGTGTTTGATAACACTTCTTTATAAATAATTCTGAATAATTTTAAGTCATAATTAAACAAATATTTTATAAAATATGTATATTCTATTCAAATTAGCTCAAAATTAATCACTTTTGATTCAACTTGAACCTAGCTTGAGTTGAAAATTGGAATTTTTATTTTGAGTTTAGGCTAGCTCGCTTAGCTGCACTTGATATCACTCATAAGAATGATGAGATTGGTTTCAAAACTTTTATCTCAAGTTCTATAACATATTGTTTTTCTTTTTTAATTTGTTTCTGAAGTCTTAAACTACTTATGTTTCCCATTTTTAAAATAATAGTTAATTTTGAGATGATATAGATTTTGTTGATGCCTTATTTCTTGTTACTTTTGTATTTAATCTTTTGTGTTTTGTCCAATTAAGGTTTCTATGCTTAAGTAAGTTTAAGTTTTGTGGCTTAGATGTCTATGTGGGGCTCTTTCATTATTCAATGAGATATTTGCATTTAGTACAACTTTAGAAGTTGTCAAACAAGTGATACAACTACTAAAAAACTTGAAAACTGGCAGTGTATGTGTTGATAGAGCTACCTTTAGTTCAGTAATTGCTCAAAGAATAGTAATAATTTTCAAGGGATTCTAATTATGTTGGTTGTAGCTTCTTAATTCTATTAATTTTCATGTAATTTTATGATGAAGATTGTTTTCAAAATTGCTCAGTTTTGAGAAATAGATCTTTGAGCTTTCAGTTTTTTTTGTTTCAAGTTGACATGCACTCATTCAAGTCCGGAGATTTGTATGAATTCATTTACTTATTCTACATATATTTGTTGTCCATCTTGAATTGCTTATTATTTGGAAAACAAGAATATTTTAGGGGCCTTATCAATTTAGGAATCCCTGATATCTATTCCTTTCTTTTTTTTGGATCCTAGCTTTTATGATGTAATTGCAGAGCAACTTGGACGACGTGCTTTTGCATGGTGACCACCAAAATATCAAATTTCTTGATTTAGTTGTATTAGAAAAGTGTTACGTACATAATTCCCCTATCAATTTAATTCATTCTTACTTCCTCACGTACTACTCAATGCCCTTAGTTGAGATTACAAAATGATGTTTAAATTCTACATGGAAGACAATCTTATCATTGTCATGGTGACTTGGGGTTCCCTACATTTGTGATGCATTGGCATAGTGATGCGTTCCTAGTGTGCGATGTTTTTGTGCATTTTTTATGTCAATTTAAATCCTAGATAACTGTGCCAAAAACTTGACCAGTCTCAAAATTACACAGTAATTTTGAAATGTTATAAAATATAAAAAATAGTTCACACACTAGTGGTTCTACGCAAGTGCACATATCGCTTCAAGTAATATATGGCTTTTTTTAAAAACCTCAGTATCGATCTCACAGAGAAGCGAGTTAAGAAATTCCTTAGGTTGATTCTAGTATACTACTGTCAGTCCTTAGTTTTGAAGGTCCAATTTAGTGGTTTTTCTAACAAGTACTCCTAAAGGTATGCCTTAATTATCTCCCTCTATTGAGGGCTTACAATCTCACTTTAGTTTTCAGACAACTAAATCAAATTGGGGATTTTAGTCTGTCACCATAAAATCTCCATTTCTATGCCCATCAAAATATATTTTCTTATTTATTTGCACTCAAACCCATGGACTACATTATCATCCATGAAATTAAATGTGATTCTTATGCTGTTTTAGAAAGCATAGCCCATTCGTATCTTATGCTTCTCAACAAATTTTAACATTACAACAGACCAAAATTGTAATGTAAATGAAGTTTAAATAAAAACCATCACATTTATAATTAAATCGCACACTAACATTCATCCCAAAATCTGACACATAAATCCTACTCATTGCAAAAGAAAAATAAAATGAAAACAACGACAAAATCTTCTCTTGCCACTTTTTTCAAATAAGAAAAAAGAGTAAGAAAAAATACTCGCAAAAAAAAAAAAAACAAAACATAATGAAAAACTTCATTACATCGAAACAAATCCACTAGATAAGTGCTTAAAAAGTTTTAATATAATGAAGAACACAATACCTAGCTTTTTCCCTTTGAAAGAAAGATGATGTTCTCTCCCACAAATTCTCCAGTTGATCCAGGCAATGCGAGTACAATTTCTTATAGATTCTCTCAAAATACCCTCTCTAATCTCTCTAAAAAATGTAGAAATCTATATTTCTACTTCTATTCTAAGATCTTTATGCATTCGTCTCATTTTTCTTAATATACACACCCGCACACACACACCATGAGAGGCGCCAGCCCCTCCTATTTTAAAGAGACACAAAATTCCTTCTTTTTCCCAAAAGACACATCTTTTCATTCAAAGAGATAAATCTCTTCATCCAAGAGACATATATCTTCATTTAAGAGTCTTTCTCAAGTGTTTAGATTCATTGAACCACTCCATGGGGCGTTTGATTCACTTAGAACCTTCTATAACTTCTCAAAATAGTAAAAATTTGCCAATTATCGGTCCATAACCATCTCTGGTGCCTCTGGCACCAATTCTCTGGATTTTGCCACCTCTTGCTCCATTATGCCACCTCTAGTCCCTATTCTATGGATTTTGGCTCCACCCTGCAACAGCTCCACCATTTTGCTCCGTTTGGCTCCATTTTGCCCCGTTTCAGTTGTGTTTTGCTCATAACAAATATACCTAAAATATAAACATGAAAAATAACCTTTTTTAAAGTGTAATTTTATTCAAAAATATGTGAAAAATATAAAGAAGATTAAACATAAAAAGACATATCAAAATGGGTTAGATCAGAATTTTCTTTCTTGCTTGTTTTTACTCCAAATTGCACCATTTTTGCTTCATTTTCACCAAAATTCCATTTCTTGTACCAGAAGATAGAAATATGCAAAATACATTCCTTTAAAGTGTAATATCAATAAAAATGTGCATAAAATGAGCATGAAATATACTCTAAAAACAGGTAATTTTCAGGTGCATCAATACCCCCAAACTTAAACAATACTTTTCCTCAAGTAACACTAAAACATTAAAAATATGTTGATTATGTTCGTGGGTTTCTTTACGATGTTCTAAAATTTTTTTCTAGAAATTTTATAGTCCAACTCAGAAGAATCTACAGTAAATTAGATGATATCTAAGGTATTAGAATATTTAATATTAAGCTATAAGAATCCTTATTTTCTATTTAATTCAGAAATAATTGAAAATTTTCCAAACTTTGGATTCTCAGAAAAATTTTAATTTCAAAATTTATGACATCTAGAAAAAATAATTTTAATAATACTTTCTAAAATTAAGCATAAGACTGATCCTAAGTTTTCTTTCTCGGGAAGACTCAAGTGAAATCAATTTTTAATTGTCTTAATCCTCAAGCTTCTCCTCCCTTTTTCATACCTTTATTTATCTTTATTTCTTTTTTTTCTTCTTTTTATTTTTCTTTTTATTTCCCATGTTTTTTTATTTTTAATTTTCCTTTCTTTTTTCTATTTTTAGGTGAGGATTATTATATCTAGATAGACCTTTAATGATTTTAAAGTTTGTTATCTCTTTTTTAAATTTAAAAACTTATTTTCTTTTATTAACTAAAATTGTAGTATTAGAAAGAATTTTTAATGGAGTCAAAATTCTTTAAAAAGTATTATTCTAAAAATCCTTAATTTTTCAAAAATCCAATTTTTCCTACTATAAATATTAAAATGATTTTACTACTATTCTCTACTAAACATCTTAACTTCAGTTTCATCCTTTTTACTAAAGTCCATACTAAGTTTTCCTATTGCGTTTCCATACTTAAAATTTTAATAATCTTAAAATAACTCCATATAACAAAAAAAATAAAATTAATTTGTAGTTTCTTTGAGGACAAATAAAGTTTTAACTTTGAAATTTATTTTTCTTCATCCCCCAAACTTCAATTTTTAAATATTTTGCAATCAATTCCATAAAATGTAGCAAGAAGAAAAATTAAAAGCTATAACTACCAACTACTATAAAATCATATCTATTTCATATACATGCATAATCAAGATAGAATGACTGTAGAGAAAATTAAATCTAGCTTAAGGCATGCTTGCAATATTATTTAACTAAAAGGAAGTATACTCATTTTAAATTTTTTTGTTTCTTACTACCCCCAAACTTGATTTTTAACATATATATCATTTAGTACAAAAAATATAAGCAGGCGAAAGACAATTTAGAAATTCTATTTGCCACAGATGCCTATCAGAAACATTTATAATTAATAATAACGATAGAAATCATGTAGTATAAAGTAAATCTAAACTAAACATGTAAGCATGAAATTGACTAAATAAAAGTTTAACTAGCATAACATGTATCATCATAGGAATATAAAAAATGTTCTTCAAGTTCTATATAAAGTTGTAACACAAAACAATCATAAAACACAAACACAGTTATCCGTAGCTAAATTAGAAATTTTCTGTCGCCAGAATGGATAACCTCATACCGATTTTAAAAGCTATTTAATAAAAGCTATTTAATTTAATATATATATATATATATAT